>JAAAKL020001166.1:0-32774 GCA_010016065.2 Carybdea cf. marsupialis auct. non (Linnaeus, 1758)
AGTATCTAGTATCTAGTATCTAGTATCTAGTATCTAGTATCTAGTATCTAGTATCTAGTATCTAGTATCTAGTATCTTGAAGCTAATATCCAAATTCCTACGAATTTGGATATTATATAGAAATCAGTAAGAGGGGTTTGGTATTATATAAGCACTTCATCATATGATACCTGTAAACGAATTCAGGGAGCACATTCAAAGAAATGCTGACATGACTTATGCTGTAGCGTTATAAGAATGACTCACACGTCCTAGGTCCTGAACATTATAGAAACTTCATTGCAATGGCAAATTAGTCAAATGTATACCATTCGACCTCAAATCAACCATTAAAAATGCCTACAAGAGCAGCTACTATGCTAGACTAGGCTTATAAGTGGCAGTTTACGGTGCAGTATTCTGCCTGTGGTGCATTTCTCATTTTGTTTCATTTATCTAGCTGTATCCTTATGAATTCATATTTTAAATTTTTACATTAGTCCTAATTTATGCCATTATTAGAGATACTATGCAAAACTACTTTATGTGTTTGCAGCTCTACGTGAACTGTAGTTCTCTATAACTCTTCCATTCAAACAACTTGCAAGCCCAGTACGTAATACTCTTTACCATCTCTTAATAATATAGGGCTAACGTTTATTATTAAGTTTAAAGGCGCTAGCTACCGGATCTACGGACAATTCTTGTTTACTTTTCTTGTTAGAATGGTAAAAATTAGATATGAATCTATCTCGGAAGTTTAATTTCCTTCCACGGAAAGTCATCATTATTGAACACGTTAGATATTGACAGACTAAATACTTGATGTAAGCTCTTTTGTCAAATTTCATTCATATTGCTAAGAAATTGCCACCATAAAGGAAACGTGGAATTTGATAAACCGTTAAAGTATTTTTTAATTATCCCCTTAGTAGCTAGATCCAGCACTGAAGCCACTTCCTCTGTTTACGATTTATTACAAGAATAGATAATTTCTCCGCCTCTTTTTAATAGTCGAAGCATTTGTCAGCAAATCCTTTCTACTGTTCTCTAACTTATTCCATACTTTCTCAGAGGTTAATAATCATTCGTTCAACTTGTGATTGTGAAACTGCGCGCAGATAATTTTGTTAACAGATATGTGAAATGAGGTGCTCATATATTAGTCAAGTAACTATCGTCTCAAGGGAAGCGTTTGATAGTTGTGAAATTTCTGAAATTTAAATTAAAATTCTGACGATTCATATAGAAGGTGTCATAATGTCTTTTACTGAGTCATATACTGTCCCATGCATTACTGAATGTTGTGACCAGCAAATTGCGACGCTGTAATGAAGTGGAATACACCTACATGAAGTAGTGGTAGCGATAGCCTGTTTAGCAGACAGTGACTATTCTTACGACATCCTTGTTAAATTAATGACATGCATGCATTCTTTTATTAAATGAATCGGTTCGAAGACTGTTACAAAGATTGCCAGAACACTGAAGTTGAGAGAAATTCTAAATTTTCTTCCTTTCTTTAGGAACCTCATGCGTATGAAGCATTAAACCACACATACAAAAATTCCCTCCCTTGAAACTGACGGTCCATTTCCGTTGGCCATGATCCTTTTACATTTTAAATTTAACTATATGCTGTTTCTAGCATCATTTGCTGCATGCAAAGGGATGTGGGTTGAATAAAGAGAATTTTGTACAATCAACTCAGTAATATCAGACCACGAGTGTTAGGTTACTAAGATTCATGTCAAAGTGGTATTTGTTAAAAGCTATTGTTTCTAACCTGGGTCCGTGACCTACTAAAACAACAGATGGGTAAAACGTATGCTAATAATAACTTCCAGTAGGAGTTAGATTATCTCAAAGTAACGAGAGAGACTTCAAAATGAAACAGCTGAATGTCTTCTAGTGACAGTTATTGACTTCACACATGGCACGTCATGCGTCATGCGTAATGCCTCACAAAAAGAACGTAGCATATCATGAGAAATGTTGAAAAAATAAGGTAAAGCCGGCTTTGGAACTTAGATTCTAGAAATGTACTTATTTCTTTTATAAAATTGGCGCTAGAGATGTTTTATTCACGTTAATTCATATCTGAATGTTATCATAGGGAAAGGCGCTATTTAATCGGGAAAAGGAATGTTCATAAATTTGAAGATGTTTTCGTTATACAATGGAGAAAGCATGACACAATTTGAACTTGGAGATAACATGACACAATGTTAATCGAATTCATATTTGCAAACATCATCAACAATTGAGTTCCATTTGATATTATTCCTATGAATAACATAGCAAACAATAACTGTTATAATGTCAGATAGGCAGTAAAGATAGGCAATTATTGGTTAGTTCCCGACTCCTCCACTTTTCGTTCTTATTGATCTCTGGTCGTTACAGTTGTTTGTGAATGCCTTCTAATTTTTATAAACAGTAAAATCTCCATATGATCGTCCACATTCATTTCACTACGTACCCCGCATTTTCTCGCGTGTTTCAACACAGGTTAGGACAGCTTCATATGTTATTGGAACCGGTCGATTATACGCTGGCTGGTCCTACCAACATATAGCGATGAACACCCCGCGGACAAGTAATTTGTACACGACATGGCTCCTAACTCTATGGTTCCCGAAACACTTGATTGAAGGTAATACTATCTTCAGCTTCCTTAGAGTTAACAATGACACTAGGGATCCGTTGCATTTACTCAGCTCGCTGCAGATTTCTGCAGTAATCTTCCCCCGGTATTGTAGAAAGATCAAAATCATGGGGACTGCGTCTTTTTCTTCTACTAATGCTGCACTTGGGTGCGCTTTTTCTTCATCCGGCTTTAGTATCTTAATGAGTACCTGCTTGATAATCGGATTATAAAATTGCGGAGAGTAATGATTTTTTCCCAGCATCTGCATTACTCTTTACAGACTGGCATGAAATAACTCCCAGGAGCTGCAAGCTCCGAAAATCCGGTGAACGAAACCTGCCACCACCAATCTCTTACACCGCTTTGGTGCTAATGCATGATAATTCATAATCAACCCTGTATCCGCCGGTTTTTGATACCAAGTATAGGTGAGGCCTGTTGCTCTCTCTCTCTCACTAGCAACAACACATCAAGGAATGCTAACACCTGTTTAACTTCACACTCGATTCTGAACTTCAAGTTGTGATGTAGCGAGTTCATTTCTTTAAAGTTATCTTCAATTTCTCGAAGCTTTATGCTACGTATGTCATTCATGTATCGTGCATCACTGATCAACGCATCATACTTGTGCAGCCAACCATTAGCGCTGGTAGACTCCCCATTTTCATACCATCTGCTTGTCGATAGAATTCACCATGTGTTGACATTAAAACGTTTCACGTACACAACATCAACAAATTGAAGTTAGTTGCTTTGTCTATTGTCAATTTTCGTGATATTCCAAATTTTCCTAGATAAAGAATACCACATAACTGTCATTGATAAGTTTAATTATTTGCCTGGAAGAGAATTCAATAAAACGGACAATACAGACAAAACAACTAAGGCGAGTTTGGCTGCAACGTATGAAATATGACACATGGTATGTGGCGTATGGCATGTTGCATATTGCATGTGGCATGTGGCATGTGGCATATAGCATGTGGCATGTGGCATGTGGCATGTGGCGTGTGGCATTTGGCATGTGGCACATGACATTTGGGGCATAAAGCCGCGACGGCTATGGCCAGACATAGTCTTGTGTAATACAAATTCATTTTAAAAAACAGATGATAAAATAGAAATCTCATGGTACTACTTACACCTTTACTCTATACAATTTCTGTGTTTGAAATTTTTTTAGCAAAATTATTCTATTAATCAAGGCTATTGGAAATAATTGTTAAGAAATCTGTACAAAAGGAACCTGAAGAGTTAAAGTACCACCTATTATATAGCTTTTGTTTTTCAAAACATCTTGATATTAAGTAGCTGTTACATGAATTTAAGTAGAGACTTGACTTTGACAAACCCGCACTTTTATTTGTTATAACTATATTGTAATCTTGAGTTCAGCTTATTATGAGACATCGATATTTGTTACAAATATATCTAGACATCAAAACGATCATAACTTCTTAAAGATAAAGAGAGGTGCATTACGAACTGGTTCTGGACGGCTGAAACATCTAACTTTGGTCTGGAGCTCCATTAGGTCTCCATATCATTAATCTCATTAGGGTGGTATTTTACTGTCCATAAAAGAAGCTAAAGCTCTGGAATATTTCTCTTTATAACAGGGAAAACATAGCTTTGGACAAACAGGAGGTTAACGAAGAAGAGCTATTATTAGCCAATTGCTCACAGAGACCGTCAACTGCCCTCTTCATTTTGTGAAGTATTCAGATGATGGCCATATGTTGTTTGGCAGTCATGACAATCCTATGGCTGGCATTCTTTCCATATTGAATTCTCTGGACAACTGAATGGTGAAAAAAATGTTTAAATGACTGCTGCGATCACACCATGAAGCTACGCGTGTCTTACTATAATAGTTCTATTCTGAAACGCACTATGGTGGAATTTAGCTATGTTGGGAGGGCGTTTTAGACTTCAAAACAAACCTACGTGTAGTGTACGATATGATTATAGGGCAATGTTCTGTTTTGACAAATAACAATATGCTTATACACAACACACCTGTGGTACTTCGATTAAAGTTAGGTTATCTTCTTTATTGGAGGCTTAACGAAATCTCATTAATCTACGATTTGTTATCTTAAATGAATCAAAGTGAGTATTTTATTAGAAATAAGTTAACGAGGCCCGTCCGCACAGAAGCTGAAAGATATATCAGTATCAATAAACAGAGAAACCATACTAGTGGATAGTTCTCATCTATGCAAGAGATGATTCGTACAAATGACATATCAAAGTAAATGTGTCTCCTTTTCGTGACATTGACACATTGCTCGTTTGTAGAAATACTAAGTCTTTCTCGATACAGACTCAACTTTATCCGGGACTAATTAAAACGTGTAATATGTGGCGACCTCAATGTTTGGAATCTCGCAACCTCTGTTTTATCGAAGCTTCATTCAAAAGCATCGCTGGTTGCCCTTTCTACATCAACACAGAGGGCTATTATTTTCTCTCTGAATGAATTGAATTCTATGGCAACAACGTACAATAGAGCTCACAGAAATCGTATTTAAGTTTTAACATTCTTCCTCGTCTAATAGTTGAAAGTTGACGGGCCTAGGCTAACGAGGAGCAGAAGGCATACAACGATGGCCAATAAAATATGCTTACATTACTTGTGTATTAGTACGCTAACAATAGTCGTACTTCTGTCAAACGAAGTACAGTCGTATGTCATAAACACTGCGGATCCGCATACACCAGAAAAACTCAGTGTACATAGAAAGTTGAATCCTCTTCATCAAGTTGTCTTGAAGAAGCGAGCTCGAACAGTTTGGAAACGACCTATTGTAAGCTCCAGTTTATACCACGGGGAGAAAAGGACACCCAGATCAAGAAGAGAAGTCAAAGGGGAATTAATCAGCCCCTCAAGGGCATCTCTAGGGCTTTATTCCTCCATTGTCTATATTTCAGTTGGGTGTACTGGTACATTAATCTCGGATAGGCATGTTCTCACTGCTGCTCACTGCATTTTTGATGGCAAAAGCATTCGAAAGGGCCGACGGATGTCGCCTCTGAAAGTTGGTAAGTGAGGTATCCCACATTCAACTTTTTGCTTAGTATCCTCTAACGTCCATCTTATTTTTTAGTGTAAATTATGCGTAAATAGCTTATGTATCATTCTTTCTTTTAATCGTTACTAGGTGTTTTAGAGCAGCCAGAAACACATTTTTATCAACATGATCTTCTGTATCCCAAATTGAGAATATAATAATAGTGATGGCCTAGCAGGTATAGGATTTCTGACGCCAACAACACCGTCCAGGTAATGCACGGAGATGATGTACTAACTGAACACATAAGCTATGTGTCCAGGTTAAATTCTGTTCCCTACATTTAAATACATGTTGCGTATATTTCGATAACTTGCTTATATCAAACTTATGCTTTTTTGATGGCTTGCTCCTCTTTTACTACGTCCACAGAGCTACGTCATTTTTTAAAAGTTACGATGATGGTGCAAAATTAAAAAAGAGAATTGTAATAGCCACTCCGAGACTCGTTTCTTAACTATATTCATTGACCCCAACTGTCGAGTGAGTCACCATTTCCTTTCATTCAATAAAATTGAACAGCGAAATGAAGGTTCTTGCAAACATAACAATACACGGACAGTATCCCGATTAGAAACTTGGTGTATGTGTCTGGATTGATAGAGGATGATGATAAGTAGCTAACGTCTTTGTTTCTCAGTTACTCTTTTCAAGTAAATATTGAGCATTCTCCCGTTTAACAATCGTAACATTATTAACTTAGCAAGCTAGTTTAATTCCTTGTAATTAATATGACTTAATTCCTTATAATACTTTGACCACATATGACTAACACTAGGCAGATATAGAAGATAAATAAAAATCTCACCTTGGAACTATATTGTTCAGCAATGTATTGTTTAGTACCTTTATAACTCGACCGACTCACAAGGTTCGGACGCCTGGAAAATCCAAGATTTTCATGAATTGTACAATGTTCCAATAGGCGGGATGTGACCTGATTTTCTCATATTTACTCCGTGTGACGGTTTTGTGCAGTTCTTACGCGTCTACGTTACTTTAGGAGGCTTTTAAGGATTATTTTAGTTATGATCGGGGTTGCCCTTTACTACCAGAGTTATTTTCTACCTCTTCCTGTGCTACCAATTTCTCTACTAATCTTTTCTTCAGTACCATTTATTTATCTGTGTATTGGAGCTTGGTAAAAGGTGCCACGCTTTTAATTTTGTGCGAAGGTGACATAAAGGAGGTACACGGAGATTTCACTCGGAAAACGATTGAAAAACTAGGAATTAAAACAAGTCCCTTCTTGGACGTAAAATGTAAGACAAATTCTACTTCTGATAACATTTTGTATTTTAAAGGTTGCTTTAGTAGGAGAATATACTATACGTAAAAAAATATCGTTGGAAATGTTGAGTGTGGCGAAACGGGGTGTAATTATAAATGAACATTTGTGAAAGAGTTTTTCTGTGTTACGAGACTTTTGGTTTAAATGTGGACCCTTTCGAATTAGAGGAAGCCGAATTACGGAGACTTCACGCCAACAACAACCGGGGTAAACAAAGTGCAAGCGGGGAAATGATCCATGATAATTCACGGTTGCAATTTGGAGCCTCTCAGTATTGAAATGTACTATCAAAGTGTACTGATGAAATTTATAGGCAATAATAAGCACGTTTCATAATAACCCAAATGATACAACCTTTTTTCAGAAAGTAAATCAACAAAGTGACATAAAGGCTGTTACGTCCTTCCCTAATCACATTGTAGTCATTACTTCTTCATCTTTGTTCTTTGTATCTTGCTCCACCTATTGTACTGCTGCTCCTGTTTTCTCTCTTTTAGTTCGATACTGTCATTTTCTTTTCTAATACTTCGGGGGTTCTTTTCCTTCCCGTTCTTCTTCGTTCTCTACTACTTTCACCTTATCAGCTTCTTCCTCTTTGTGGTATCTTTCCACCTCTGCTAAGTGCTCCTCTTTTAACCTATAAACTGTTATTAACCATAGGTTTGTACTTTATGTGATAATAAGAAAACTATTGACAGTTGACAAGTTTCTTTTTGCCGTACTGTTGGAAACTTCTTTACAAAAAAGCTAACGACAAGCCGACAGAGCTTCTTTCGTTGTAATATCGTATTTAAACTAATTTTTTTCTTTATTACCAGGGCTCTTGCATAGTAGTCAACTATCATGTATGTTATTTATATGATATATAATGTAAAATATATCTGTATATCATATTTACTTAGAAATATTCACTACTTGAAATCTATCAAATTTATCAAAATAGTGTGTCGGACATCTCAACTTTGTATTGCTAAATGATAAGAATGGTTGAGCTGTCTATATAAATTCTGACCTGCTTACGTAGGTCAGGTAAAATTGGAGAAAAGAATGTCAGAGTTACTTATCCAATATATAATCCAGTTCCGTAGTTATGTAAAACTTTGTGCCAGAATTGGAGTAATTCGTTAAATTTATAAAGACGTGGGCACATTGCTTGATGCACGACGTTTATTTCATATTCATTTATTTGCTTACATATACATTCGATAACATATACATCTTCCGACGTCAAGTGTCGGACTGAATACTGATGCACGGAAATGAAACTGACGAAGTTCTAAATCGAAATGAAACCAATTCGGTTTCTGGCGTTGGAGAGATTGACGATTAAGCTCCCAAAGCGTTGACTTAACTAATGCACTCTTTATGCGTTTTTAAACTCAGCATTTATAGGGAGGGAGATCACCCTAATAAAACCCGATTAACTCCACAAACCATTTCTCTGGAGAAAATACATACTCTCCTATTGTAAGTGTCTTCCTGTGTACCTATGGGTACAGGTGATATATAGGTTTCCATAGGTACACAGACAAATGCATGCAAATCACAAAGGAAGGTGAGATTTATTTGAGTATCGATATAAATTTTTATATATATGTATATATATACATATATATATTTCCTATTTATTTATTTATATATATATGCAGATTGACAATAAATGTCTGAGAAGATACCCATATACCGTAATCTAGAGTAAACGTTTTCCCTATCTGGGACGTTTGACTCTGAATGTGGTTTTGAGTTGTTTTGTTCTCTACTAAGTGCTAACTCCTGATAAAACTGTCGATACTGATCAAGTAGTTTGTACACGTTCATTGAATTCTTGAAATGATAACAGGATTCAGATTTTCACAGATCACTTGCCAAGTGAGTCAACCACGAATTTAACCCATGGCCCTTAGATAATGATTTGCACGTCTTACCAACATTGCTATGGTGACTCGTTATCAGAATGCTACCGTTTGAGTTGAATCAGAATTAGGTTCATATACCCCTCCCTTACATTCCTCTTTATTCATTAAAAGTGCTCCCTTAGAAACATCTCTGTAGCTCCATTACCCCTGTTAGATGTTATATTCTGGAAACTGAGTTAAAATTGGAGACATATTCAATTAAATGTCTGCAGTGTGTTCTTCCTACGACCTCAGTTAAATTATCGCTCCCATATTTTTTAATTAGTAATAACGATCTTTTGTCAAAGCAGTTGTGGAGCAACTGCTGGCATCAAGGTGAAATATAAGAATACAGCCCTCTGGCAGAGAGCAGTGAAGAAGGCGTTAAAGGGCGCATGTTGCCATAGGAGCATGGCTCTTTTGCATTTCATATGCTTTTGGACATGCCCTTCCCAATATAGATGTCATCCCTTCAGTGCATTTGTTGAAAATTAATAGGCAGTAATGTGCTATATAGCAATCAGTCTCTGTGCTATCGTATAACGGAGGTCACGTTTATGAGAAGAATGCTTGGTAATTTCGATGGATGTCATTTAAGTGTCGTAACAATTATTACCACCTAGGTTTTGTCGGTTGATAGAAAGGTCGGCGCATATCTTGACAATGAAGGCTGAATATAAGAAATTATTAGGCAGATGATCTCAAACAAGATAAACTTTGTCTTCATACTTCATTATGATCCATTGTAATAAGGATTTTCTTAAACCTCTACGCACAAGATAGCCACAACTGATATGGCAGCTTTGGTCTAGGTTACCTCATTTTTCGTTGCTTCGCTTCTCCATCATAAAGCGTCTGTACCCTTTAAGAAATGATAGTAGCTTAAACAATAGTTATAACTGAGAGAGGAGCTCGTATAAAGGAAATCCCCGAGATGCTGTCTAACAATGGTTGTGCCTCGTATCTTCAACATTACGGCTCAAAATTAACAAGGGTTGACAGATGGTGTTGTAGTTCCTGTTTGAACAGAGTGACAGGAATCAAGTTAAGGATTACCATATCTACAATCTCTTTACAAGAGACAACGAGAATATACCCTTCTTACAATTTATTCTGTTAAGGAAAACACTAGATTCTCAAACATTTCTTAGAATCTTGGAGTAAACAGTGCTGTCTTATACGTGTCGAGATCATCTACAAATCCGAAACTATTCACACAAATCCCTTTAATGTCAATGAATTCTATTCTTGTTTTGGTAATACAATTATGCGATTGGCGTAAAGGTTGTACTCTCACACTTAACCTGACGATGTATCTCCACATAGTCAGGATAGTTGGAATAGCTACACAGGAATAATGTGACTAATCCACTGTTGTTGCTTCGAAATAATGCTGATATAAACACAAAAATCTGGGATGCTTGTGATAAGTAGGATTTCTGAACCTTGGAAATGGGTTGTATGACATGGGTATTCTTAGCACAACGAACCGGAAAACGTAACTATTAAACACATTTGGGAAGACAAAATATTCTAGAATCTGTGTGAATGATATAGCTCAAATTTGCCAAGCTCCTTTGGAATTTAGGCTTGGCACTGGTCTGTCCTACTGCGAGATTCAAGTAGCAGAAGGAATTTTACGAAGGAATGGTAGGTGGCATCTTGGGCCCGCTGATCTTAACAGATACCCTTTAAATAGTCGCATTCCATTCTACACTACCAAAGTGAACAGTGTAAAGTGTTAGTGACGCACAAGGTCTGATAATCAGGCACCCTGCACGGAAAACTATGAATTCAATATCAGACAGCAAAAAATACTTTTTGTAGGTAGATGGCCCCGCACCTCATGCTCCAAAATGAGTCATACAGTAGCCGCGGAAGAAAATTCGAATTCCGGAGTTTCAAGTTCATTTTCTTTTCTATATAATTGCTATATACCGGTATTTCTGTCGTTTATTACCAATCTTTTGTCCAAACAAGCGATTACTTCTGGCCAACCTGTTGACTTTCCCGGAATTTGGGGATCAAATTGCCCTCAAGCTCCCAATCCAAAATGCCCATGTCCATATACAACCTCAGCAACCCATGATGCAAATTTCATCACACAATTACCATCCGACGTTATAAAAAAACTCTGAAATTAAGAAGTGAGTAACCCTGCAAACACAAAAGCAAGAAGTAAAGCTATCCAGTTTACTGATTGTTATGGTGCAATTTCATTTGATCACGACGAAGTCATAAAAATGTCGTTTCGCAAATGGCTAACATATAGAGTGGGAAGACGAAAGTTTGTATACCAAAGAAGTACAGTCTCAAGAATTGCGATTTAAAGACATAGAATAGTGCCTCGATACTTCAATTTGGAGTTGGGAAGCGGGATCGTTTTAGCTCGTAATGGAGTCTGCTAGAAAGATGTCAAGGGAAATATTGACACAGCAAGAATGCATCATACACTGAAAGTATACTTCGCAGATTCATCCATGTTGATATACGATTACATTTGCCAACTTTTCCCTGTTGGATAACCTCTTTTACAATACATCTGTCAACAACTTTTAAAAAGAACTACAGCAAGATTGTCTTGGATTCAATACTAAGGCGTAATTAGGCATCTATGGAGAGGAGTCTTTTATGAGGCATGAATGCTAATCAATATTGGCTACGTGAACCACAATCTTATCATTGCTTGTATTTTGTACTACATTCTAAGACAGCATTATGAATATTCCTCAACTAAACACAAGCTCTAATGTAAGTCTGAGTAAACTATGTACCGAAACACGCTCCAGGAAATTAGCTATCATTACAAAATTCTTTTTAATGAGTTGAGGAGACAACTGTCTACAAATACTATCCGCTTACTCTTTATGACTGTCGACCGAAGGTACCATTTCGATTGGAATCTGAATCAAAAGGAAGGGAGCAAAATGTGTGTCAAGCGTTTAAAGCCTTACTTGCATTGTTTGGAATGCCAAAATATGCAACGTCTTTCAGTGACGTTGGATATCTTTCAAAAATGATTTGCTAGGTTGCAGATAACAGTGTAAGAATTACATCGCAAAGATTTGTGCTTCCACATACGTAGAGTATGCTGTCAAATATTGAAGTGAGATTTCAGACGTTAAGATGAAACTGTAACATAAACTGTCATTACTGATACGTTGTCCTTTTTTGAAGGAAGCCTTATCAATCCTATGGGTAGCCAAATTGACAATAGTAAGGGATGATCAAATTAAAGGACGTCTAGTTTCTTTTAGAAGCTCACAGGTCCATATCACTTACTTTGTAGACTACCAGTAGCAATTGAAACTGTGTTATTAAAGTCTTAATTATCAGTTCATTGGTGGAAGCATTATGATTGGTTGGATTAGTATGACGTCACAATATTTTGTATTGCATGTGCTGTGTAACTTCTTCTCTTAGTGCCTTAGTGTCCTGTTGGGGAAGACATTTTTGTTTTGCGTACCTCTAATCTTTGCAAAACGCTAATGAAGATAAAATATATCGATGAAAAAAACTCACCTCCAGTTATTCTAGCAAATTTCATTGACTAGTGTAGTGTATTTACATCACAAGAATACAGACTTATAATTTTATCTTCAAAATCTAATAATTTCCTAAATGAAACGTAGCAATAATCTCTAAAAATATCGGAAAACAGGTTTTTTATCCTAGTTTTCCTGTCTCTGGCCTTCTTTGTGAAATCTATTCCATAGCAAAGTTTTAGCCGTCACCCTCATTCCCCAAGTCAATGAAAGGGTGCATACTTGTCCCTACAGTTTATATTACGCATATACTTACTACAGTACTTGCAAGGAAGGATTTCTGTTGGTCTGTCCCTCTGGATACAATATCACCGTTTACCCAAACATGACCATTCTGTGAAGTATTAGAATTACCAATTAAGACTCAACTTCTTAATACCTTTCCTCTTTTTCTCTACATGTACAATTCTTTTCATAATATTTTATGCTTCTTTGCTGGCAGGTTTGTATTGTTCGCATTTATTAACCATAAATAATGATGTGGCCGCAGGTGATTTTATATTATTATATACATAAGATAAAAGCAGTAGTAATCAGAAAGTGATCTAGACATAGGAAGAACAATCAATAATCGATGCAAATTATAATTGCAAGCCAAATGTAGTAACTTAGTTTTAAGCGTACATTGTAAGGAATTTTACCCTTGTAGCTAAAAGTGGTCAGTTTTTCCTAGTCAACTATAAACTCCAATATATTTTAGTTCAATATGACAAATTCCACTCGAACCACTTACAGCAGTAAAACAACTGCCTGACTTACATAATTGACTCACAAGTATAACGCGTGGGGTTAATGTAATAGCCTCGTAGTGCTGACATAATAGCCTCGTAATGGTTGGCGAGTGGTACATCAGAATTCTAACCAAAAGAAAAGAAGCAAGCCGTTCCAAAATTATAACTACTTTTTGCCAGTTGTCTGTCACGCTATGTCACGCTATGTCACGCTTCACGTTTCTTTGGTCAGGTATGTTTGCTTACATTGACTTTGGAGGATTAAGGGTCAATGTCATTTGGAATGCTCTGGCGCATCATTTTGTCACTGCTAGTAGTTAGTATCGATGGTAATGGAAGAGAAGTTTAAAAGATTAGTATTCTTTTGTAAAACATCTGCCCAGCAAGACATAAGCATTAGCAAGTTGTCAACAGTAGTGATACAACTTGACAAAAGTGTGTAAAAGTTTCTTTAACTATTGACATTGATCAATTCGACATTAAAGAATCTTGGGTTTCCATGATGTTCCAACCATGATAATTAATGATGATAGTAGTTGCAGTTCATCAAGCGTCTTAAGAAGCTTGCAACATCATAAACACATAGAACCTTCTAGTTCAAGTGAATTGATTATTACTTGTAAAAGTAGGCACTAGATGTGTTTCTGACAGTAACCTGAAATGTTTGTATATGATGAGATCCTCAAAACAGGGGGAAAATACTTCACTAGCTTGTGCTCCCTTGCAGTAAGTAGGTCTTATTTAAGATAATACACCTTAAGGTATTTAATTGCATATTATGTGCAACCGATACACTATCGATAAAAGAGCCGCATCGTGTCAAGAAGAATCCAATATCGTAAATAACAGGCCGTCGGACCAATTTGATGAAAACGACTGGCTAACCTAACTGACAGTTTTTCTTTGAAGGGGATCCCTACCATATATTTGTTCTCTCAGAACTTTTGTTGAATAGTGGGCGTTTGCTCTAGGCTCAAAAATACAGTTCTATCGTTAATTGTAGATAAAATTTTCTTACGCTCTTGACGATGCCGTCTGTGCAAAACAATATGTTTTGTTATGGCCGTATCCTCATTTTTGTCTCTTTCAGAATGGACTCTGATATAGGCCCATTTGTGACGGTACTGTGTATTTTACAGTCTGTCAACTGATTGTTCGTATTACTGTAAATCTACTCAAATCAATAAGTTCAAAGAAGTCGTCTGTTAAAGAATCACAGACAATTTTAACAATTTTTCAAAACAAATACAGATAGTTTGTATGACAATGATTGCCAAAACTCTGTCATGCCGAGGACAAACTAAAGTTTAGGAGCAATTTAGCGTCTGAAGTCTATACTTACTTACCATATTAAAACGCTTGCCCATTATTGTTTTTATTATAATGGAGTTACAGCGAGGATAAAGTTAATGGATGTCTAGCAACTTTATTTTACTGTTTTACTGGATTCTTTACATGGCCCTCTAAACATTTCTAGTGGTTTTAAACAATTTTATTAGTTACAATTGTGTAAAGCAAAGAGAAAGTCCTTAAAGCATCTAGTTTGATGATATTCTAAATTGGAGCGGACTCGGATTGAAGTAAATGGGAGGGAAGCCAGAATCAAATGTGGAATGACAGAATTCGGAGGATGCAACAACGATGAAGAGGACGATAATCAATGATGATGATGATGAACTCCCTCACAATAGGAACCGATTGATGTCAATTCGAAAAACTTACATAGTTCTTTTGCTAAATAGCTCTACAAAAGCCTAAACAGGCTGGATTTTTAAGGTGCAGGGAAGTTTCATAGATGCGTAAGAATAAACAACCATGCTCTTCTCGTGCTCTAATAACCTTACTTTTCCTTTCCTGTAGGTTTTCTCCAAGGGAATGGAAGATTCCACAAAATACGAGTGCGGAAAGTGTTTGTATCTTCAAAGATAAAAGGAAAGATTAGTGAGCGGCTTCACTATGATTATGCCGTGCTCAAATTGGTCAAGCCTCATTCTAGAAACTGGATAAAAATGCAAAACCAACGAGTTCCTCCACGGTTTCTAACCTTTAGTTCGTACAGACGGAGGCAGAAAAGAAGAGCATTAGTACGTTTCTCATACTGCTCTGTACTTCGGGAAGGAAAATTCCTTTATTTAGTTAGACAAAGTGACTGTCCTAGTGAGCCGGGAACGTCCGGGGCTCCTATATTTTCTAGCAATGGACATTATGGGTCTCCGAGTACTTTAGGAATTGTATCAGCAGCAGCTGTGTTTAAGTCTGAAATATATGGTTCTCTTAATGTTACAGTAATCAAGAAATTTACGAACGACGATATTCAATTGATTGAGAACTGGATGAAATTGTAAGTCTGGAATAGCTACCATTGCGGCTTCCTTTTTATATACAAAATATAAATATACGAAGATACTGCGCAGTTCACAGTCATTTCGAAGTAATCCTTAATAAAAACCTGCAGACCTTCATCATCGACGAAATACAACTTACATATGGGCTTTTCTGTGTTGAAAATACTACTATTGGCCCTGGCCTTGTTACATGTCAGCTACTGGACTCTAGGGATGGTGCCATGTGAAAGTTGTTTCAGATGTACATTAACTGGTAAAGTCCTTCTATGCTTCCTTCATACTATATTTCAATGAGGGAGCAACTCATTAACCTTCAAGCCCTGTTTTGACGGAAGCCAACCTTGTATGCATTCGAAGCCATCTGGAACCTAAAGGAAGACCAAAGAGTAAGCAACCTCAGAAAAAAGGTGCGGTTTGAGATACTTTGGTGTCAACAATGGATAACATATTCCTTAAGAATTCTATAAATATTAAGCGTCAAATATTTATAAATCTCAAACACCTCATTGACATGGACTTTAGTGTGCTGCCTTGATAAGTACCAAATGAGGCTCAGCAGACCCTCCAGAAATAAATTTATCAGAATATGGCAATCACAATGGAATATAAATATGAGGCAATGAAAACGTGGTTCAGCGCATGGGACATCGTAAACTTAATGTTGTAAAGACTTCATGATGTGTTACAAAGATATATTTAAATAGGTTGATAATTTTAAAATTGACAAAGAGCGCAACGTATTGATAGTGCATTAAGTAAATATCATGAAATGCCAACAGTATTAGTAAGAAGTAAGTACTATAGTTTTGTAGAAAGTATCAAAGGGATTATGATACACCGTGTACTATTTATGTATTAACAGCTTAATTTATTTATCGCATAGGGGTTTGTTTCGTAGAATGTTACAATATTTATTTGAAATTTATTTTTCTTCTTTTTCTTAAGCTTCAGTAGGGAATTCTTGAGATAATTTTTAGTAGACAGGACAATTTAAGAGGTCTAAGGGTCTGTGGAGCACATAAGATGCATAGTGCTACATTTATATAATATGAATGTATTTTTAAGAATCGATAATTTGAAAAATAGCTACGAAGAACGTTTTGGCCAAGGTAGTTACCAACAATTAGTTGTAATACCTTTAGTTGCAAAGGTAAAGGTCAATTTGTCTCTAGCCAAATGTGTTACTGCAAAACTGTGTTTCTGCCGTGTTGCATTGTTTTTTGATTTTTATGGATTGAGCTTGAGCAATAGGGAGATACAAAAGACTAGAACACATAGTTATATCACATACAAGAATAAAAATTAATCATGACTGAAATAGTAAGAACTAAAAGGTTTTGAATTCAAGTGCTGTTACTGCTAATTCATTCAAAGGTTGAAGTCAGAACTTTAAAAAGGGTTCGTATCCTAATTTTGCTTACAGGTGGAGACTATCGATTTTCTTTACGACATCATGTTTTTTTCCTCTTTAATACATACGTACCTGGTCGCCTATCCCCCTACCAATTCATATTTCATTAAGAGCATTAGCTTTTCTTTCTGCCTTCACGTTAAGTGGAAGGATGCTTTAGGCCAAAATTTCGGAAGGAATAAATGTGTCCTGTGTGTGGTCTAATTCGTAATGGCAGTTGACCTAGTTACTTTGACATTCTTTTTGAAAGCATCCAGAGAAACAATGACACACAATATGATTAAAACAAATCCTAAGACTTCTTACAAAAATAAAGTATCTATCACTTATTCCAATATGATTACGATAACATAGCTGTGGTTGAACAAGGGTTTCAGCGGACTTGTTAAGTAGCACCGTATGTACATTTTGACTCACACTGGTTTAATTAATCAACATCCAGATCGAAGCAATTGCTTACATTCTGCGAATAATACCTTGTATGGTTACCATGGTAGTCTGACTGTCTGTTTGCTAAGGCGAAAATTCTTTCCTTGGTCTGTCAATTAATTTTAGTAATGATAGGAATATAGATTTGTTGGCTGTGAGTAATAAAACGAATCTAGTAAACTACATGCTGTGTCACCATCTTTAAGGTATTATTGGCTAATAGAATAAGGTGTTAAATTCCTGTATGACTCGCGTTGATAGATCATTATCATGGACAAGAGTTCTTTAAATATCTCACAAGATTACTAACGCTCTTAGTTCTTTTTTCATCGCATAACCAGTAATGGAAACCCAAGGTAGACGTACATGTACTTGCTTGCCTTAAAGTACTTGTAAACTAAGACGCGTTACCTTTAGCATCGAGATCTTATTTGGTTGACATGTTTATTCAAATTTGTATTAAACTACAGTTTTATATGTTATTGATTTTGGACTCTAGCACGTTTTTGAAGGGTGTTTGATGGGTTTTAACTAACTTAACGCCCTTGGGAAAGTTTCATACAGCATCTTTGATGATCGAATTCTCTGAAAATCAGAATGGACAAAAATTAACGGATATTTCCTGACTTATTTTAATACCCATTCAGAGGTATTAAACATGAATTTGGAGTAACCTTAAGATATCTTATACAAAGATCCATTCTCTTTTGAACAAGCAGACATTGTTCAGATACTCAGTATTACAGGACAAAGAACGAGTTACATCTAAGATAACTACTACAGTGTACCTTACTTAAGTCAGTAACTAGTATGTTACTAGGAAGATATTGTGAGGGGAGAGGATACTTGATTAAATAAACTGGATTTATAATCATATATGAAAATCATTATATTTTACTATAGCTTCGTTTACTCTAAGGATAGGCTGACAGTGAAAAAAGCAAGCAAATAGAAAGTCCTTGCTAAGGGAGAAGATTGAAAACACAGTATTGACGTATCTTAGATAGAGGAAAGGTTCAAAACCTCAAAGTACCAAGGTTAAAATAAATCCAACGACAGCTTAAATTCCAGACAGAGTGTTTGTATTCTAGAAAGCGCCTTCAAACGTTGCAGTCGCAAAACCTATTTTGACTTAGCGTGCATAGTTTGTTTTAAATTTCTTTTGGATTGCTGAATATTTTTCGTGACGACCTATCGCCATTAAATTTTTATTGGTCAATTTCTTTTATATCCATAAGAAGAAACCCTGATTTTCCCACAGACATACACCAGGACATGTATGTCATACATATAGCGGTTTATTTTTTGATTGTAATGTATTTAAGAAATGTATGGTGACCATATCATCATCGCATACAATAAATAATGACAACTTTTAAAATATAGTGCTGCAAAAATCCATCAAGTTGTTGTCATAGGAAAAGATGGTCGCTATGAAAGGTCGGATTTAATCATAATATACTAGCTGTAAAGGCCACCACGTTTTACATTCTAATTAGCCAGAATGTTAAGAATTCTATAACACAAGTGCTCATTCGCAAGACTTCTAATATCGATATTGTTCCTTCTACGTATTGTTGTTTGATGATAAGTAGGTTTTGATATAAAAGAATAGAGCAGAAGACAAGAATTTTTTTTAAAAGTGTGGAAAGGTTATTTTTCATTAAAAAAACACACAATACGACGAACTATTGAGTACACTATCGCAATTTAAGCACGACTATCGAGCGTCTGTAGTGCTAGTAACTGTATACTCACTGTGAGCTATAAAACGTTAATACAATCGACAACGAACAAAATGGTTATGCGCTCTGTTTCATATCATTTCCCACCTTACGATAAATATGATTTGATTTAATATAAACATACATGTGTTATATGTATGCATACACATATAATACGTATAATTATGTATATTAAATAGAATCAATGTAAAAAGCGATTTGCTATTTGTTACCAAATATTGACAATGTTGAGCCTAAACACATCAAATCCTTCACAAATCTATAAAGACCAAAACTAGTATAATTTTCATAGTGTTGGGCTAACGCTGGTTTTACTTTCTCTACGTTGGGCTTATGTTTTGTAAAGAAAATCTTAATTGGATAGTATTGTGATACTCATTTTCTCTGTAGTCTAATCTTGTGTAAGAGTATAACTTTTTTGCTACTTTCTCTGTAAATTCTCTCAAGTTTTCAAATGTAATTAAAATAATCTCGTACTATCAACTGTATCAGTTGCTCTTGCTGTTATACAAAGAGAAGTAAAAATCACGTTTGATCACATTGATCTACAATGTAGTTCAGCTTAGATCTGGAAATATTTGGGAACAGTATGAAACTTTTTATAAACTAGTTGTTATTGATTTCGTATTATTTACACTTGTATCCGTTATCGTTGCGTAGGGTGAGAAAATGATATGATTTACTTGGAATCAGTTGCCGTCCCTCTTTGCCAGGTTCTCTCTTTAATGACCTAGAAACTACGTTGCGAAAGGCGACTTCGCAAGACATCGCTGAGGTGACAGCAATGCAAAATAAATTCTATTTATAAATATATTATCATTTCTATCAAGAGCAATCAATTGAAGTGCATTTGTCTCTCTGTCTAGAACCTCAGGCAATTGTGCCCCCACCCCTTGTTCTCGCTACATTCCTTCTTCTCCATGCCGTTCTGCCCATTGTCTGTCTTCTTGCCATTGGTAAAGGCAAGCCAGTGACCTTATTGATCTGGTCTGTCCACCTCAGTGGAGGTCTGCCTCTTGGTCGTTTACCGGTGAAGTCTCCTTTATATGCCCTGAATTGGGCGCTATCAGTCGGTCTTCTATTCACATGTCCAAAGTAGCGTATGCTGCGTTCTTATAGGTTGTCCACGATTGTTTTTGTGACACCCAGAACGTTCCTCTTTGCGTTTCTTACACTTTGGATGCGAGATATTCCTAGAGCTGTTCTCAAACAACGCATTTCGAAAGACAAGAGCAGGTTCTTCTCTCTTTCACGTATTGACTACGTTTCCGAAGCACATATTGCAATTGGCATAACCAAAGCCGTAAATTCAGTTGCATGTAAAACGGAGCTATATATTGAAAAGCTATGACGTAGCAAATGAAGATGTGAAGGTACCTTATCTGTTTTATGGATTATATCAAGAGAGTATGGAAATAGTTATACTACTTCAAAAATGTCAACAAAATCAGAGATCAGGGAGGATCATAATGCGTCCCTATGTTTAATGCTTAAGAAATAGCTGTTCTAGATCCAAAATATCCTTTTAGTAATTCTGTAAATAACTTTACATGCCAGCCCTTGAAGCTAAACTGTAGATGGGTACACAAATGTGCAAATTTTGGTTTTGATACATTGAATATGTCTGATGTGAATACCGAGTCTGTCCTGATTTACGAGGCCAAATTTGATTTTCAGTTGTACATTCCATGCCACTACGATCATTTATTTTTACTTAATTAAAATTCACCAGTCGGCATGTAAGGATTGTTGGACACTAATCCACCCTAACCACTCTCTCAAAATTACTCAGCAATATCTAATTGGCTTTCCTAGATCAATTTGTGTAGCCCAGCGGTGAGGGTAATACCAAAATAATTTTCCCTAACCAAATGGGTATATTTTAAGAATCTACGATAAAGTAAGTTGAAATCTATTTCTGCAGACCAGAAGGGGGGCCTCTTGCAATCTGAGGCATGCTGCATCGTGGAGTTTGTATTCATAATTTTGTATTAGAAGCACAATGAAGTGTTAAGGCGATGACGTCATAAGAAACATTCCGGACAAACCCTGTTCCAATATAACATCATGCAATATTTCAATACTTGATTCAATTCCTCAGTAGCTAATATTTAGCTAGATAGAGCAATGTGTTTTGACTTAGAGTTCCTCAGTTTATCTTTAAAGAAGAACAAGGAAAGAAAAGCATTGTGCGAAGCACGATTTTAGGAAGAGAAGTTGTTTTATTTAAAATTAAGCCAAATTTGAACCAGTATGTTACAAGATAGGGAACGTAAGAAAAATGTCCTGTCCGGAAGGACAAGAATAGTAAGCCTCTTGATCATATCGAAAAGTTGAGTCGAAGTATCTATATCACTAAAACCATCACGTGCTTAACCTAATCTCATACATAGATTCTTCTAAGGCTCGAGTCATAGTACCTACAACAGACATGGCTCGGTAGACGAGAAGTGAAATATGTGAAACGAAGGTTTTTTTTGACGTATCAACTTGAGTGGATACAATGCAAATTAGTAAGCAATGCTATTGGTCATGTGATTATAATATTTTCTGCTCTTTGACATCTCTTGCTGGGACTATTATTGTTCACGTTTAATTTTGATGGAATGAAGGCCGAAAAGTTGGTGTTGACTTTTCTTTTATCAATTGTAAACTAGGGTGTAAGTATTCTACATTTTCACCCACATGTTTCACCCACATCGTACATGTAAGAGGAGTCGTAGTGCTTATTATTTAAAGTACCTTATAGGTAGACAGACATATTTATTACATAAAAAAGCGATAAGGTTTCTTAAACTGATTTAATCAGAGATATGGAGTAAATAACGCGAAACATCAACATTAGAGTTTAGGATAGCCATAAATATGGAAACTTCCATGTTATTGGACCAGCATTTCATTCTGTTCATCTTGCTGTCTCTTCATGTTACATTTTTTTAATTCCAGACGCTGAGAACCAGCAAACTACAGATCAGATGCAGGACAAACATCTGATAGAAATGGCATGCAAACATCTAAGTTACTTATAGTTAGAGTCTTTCGGAGTGTGTTAACAATTTCATTTGGCAAGTGAACTAAAGACAAAGCTTTTGTGGTAGTTCATTGGCCGCTTTTCATTCTTGGAAATAACTGTTCAGGTTTTCTGTCACCTAAATTCACGCCCCATCAACATGGGCTTTTACTCAATACTGCAGTTTTTTGACTTCCGGTTACATTTCGAATTTCGGCATAGTCTAACCAAGGTTATGCTTGTATGTGAAATGAGATACCCTAACTAGCTTTGTCAGCCAAAAATCTCAAACATTCATTCTTAGAAAGAAGCACTAAGGCAGCGAAAAATCTTAAAACCACGTTGATAAGAATGTTTTACTGTTCTTTTACTATCACCGGCATAGAAGAAATTACTTCGTCAAGCTTTTCACAACTAAACAAGAAACTGAGCTTGTCAATTTTATACTAAATAAAACTACTATAATTCCAGAAGACATTTTTATGAAAAACACTGTGCCTTATAAAATGTAATTATTTTAACGTTAAAACGTATTTTTCCATCTTTAAGCAAAATAATACATCCGATATCTTCGTACATTTAAAACATTGCTTAATTATTAAGATTAGAAGTAACTTTGTATTTTCTATATTATTGTGAAGATGTTAAGTATGAATGCTGTTTGTACAATTTCGCCGTCATTAATCTATTCCTCAATTAATCCACCTTAAAATCATGTTTCTGTTTACTATTGAAAATATTGTAAAGATCCATTCCATATATGTCCCTCAGAGCAGCACAACTTTATATCCATTTATCAAGAAAGTAAAGAGATTTGTTAAACCCCTTACCTGATCATTTTTATATTTTTTTTATCTTCTATCTTTGTTAAACCTTCATTTCTATGTCCCTTTTAATTCTCTGTTTACCGATTTTACTTTGGAGAAGTGCATCCCCAATTGACAATGGATTAGCTTGGCATTCATGACTCTCTAAGTTACATAAGTCCGTCCCAAATACCAGATGTATCTCATCAGAATACTCACCTCCTCAGACTCAAATACAATGTTTTTTCTTTCAACAATCTACAAAATTCTCTTCCTGCTCATGTAATTAGTCATGACATAACAAATTCAACATTTCACGTACATATGATATATCGATACCATTATTTTGTGATATAGGATTCTAAGGGACTATCGCATGAACGGACTTATTTCATTCTTTCTCATGATAGTTTTAAGCCAATCGTTAAAGCCACTAGACTGAAGCACTGTGTGTAATAATCTCCTAATTGCACACTAAAGTTACGTAATACAGATGTATTGCTTTGTCAATGTTTGCCACGAGATCTTGACATTTACAGCTACACTTTGTTTGGATAGTTACCTCAGCGCTTTTGTCAACTACTATTGAAAACATATTAACACATAATAATCCATATTGCCCCATTAATGTCTCCTAATAAAAGTTGCTAAGACAGACTGTAAAATCATTATTAAGAATAATAGGAGAGTGGTAATACAACGTCGAGAAAGGCGATTAAGAAATAACGATCATAAGTTCATATGGAAATGTATGTAAGAATATTTGCCTTTGAGGGTACGTTCGGTCAAAATTTAAGTCGCTAGTTGTCAAGGGAAACACAGAAAAATGTTCAAGAACAAATTTACTGTGCCTCGGCAATCGCACAGCTAGATATAATTTTGTTTTAGGAGAATAATGTATCTCAAGGCTGCCATGGCAAATAATCAATGTTACCCCTAAGAGTTACCAAAAAACGTCATCAAGGTTTATTATGAAAGGTTAAAACAGTGGACCTATCCTATGATGATGGTGCAGTTTTAACGCCATGCACTGTCTATAAGAGAGGCTAGGGCGGTTCTTGAATAGGACTTGATACTGGTGCATAGAGCACCTTGAGACCGGATGCCTTTCCAGACGTCGCCAATGGCCCTTCGGGAATTTGAACCCTGACCCTCTAGAACCGAGGGCAAGGAGCTTATCCACTAGACCAAGGTTTCTCTCGAGCAATCCATTGCTAATGTCAATTATGTTTCTGTAGGTCATAAGGTCTTGCGACGCCACAAAATATTTAGAGTCACTGAATAAACCAGTGCTTAGTAGTATTACGTTCTACCTTAACAAGAATGACAAGAATAAAAACCATAGCTTGTTTCTTTTCGTTGCTTTTTCTCATGTCTGAGTATTTTGTTTGCAAACGTTTTCACGCCCTCCAGCGCCTTTCAGGCAATTGATCTAATCAATTCAGATATTTGCTTCCGCAATAATCTTTATCACTATGATCTATATTACATACATATATATATATATATATATATATAAATATAAATATATATACAGATATATAAACTTAGTAGTCATTCTTTCTACAGGAAAAGTGTTTAACGTAAATACACATCAGAATTTGTTAACTGTTTATTGTTTATTGTTTCAATGGTTATTTTTAATGGTACATAGATTGAAGTATCAAACCACATTCTCAATATCGTTTTTGTACAAGCACCATAAGCAAAGATCTTCAGGCAAGTGTAGTAGCAAGAGACACTTCACTAAGCTCTACAAGTTTCTTCACTGGACCACCCTGTTCTCTCGCAATTGTGACCCAAGCAACAGATCACTAGTGGGGCGTAAATCAAAATCTGTTTAGAAACTATAAACAATGCACGGAGGGTCTACTGAAAAAGAATGTACTCCTCCTTCCTTTCATATGATCACAGATCCTCAGCATCTGACAAAGTGTTTTTTGTTAAAAGTAGCTGGATATATTCTCAACAGTAGCAAGACTTAATATAATAAAAAGTCACCTTTTTTCACCACGTAAAGTAAAACCTAAATGCTGTCAAGCTGTTTAAGTGTGCATGCATGTAAACAGTGATTGTGACATAAATAGACCCTGTATCGTAGAATCTTCCTACGAGTAACTATTTGAAGGAGTGACTAAATAGATGACGTCTTTCCCCAGCTTGATACCTTAACTTTATGACGGTGTAAATCCAAATAAAAGAAATATAGTCACTTACTCAAACTGCGTGGGGAGGGAGGGGGATATCCGATACGTTTAACTAATTAAGGAGTACCAGTTGGAAACCTCATATAGGTTAAATATCGATTAAAGGGACTAAAAATAATTCTGCGAGCAATAGTAGTCCCTTTATTATACAAAAGCTATCTAAAATTATACTTTGACAAGAAATCCACTTTAGACATGCTAAAAATTTATAAACAAAGGTAATATTTATTGATTTTAATTTTCATGAATTTTTTAATCAATTTTTGGATTTACAGCCTTACAAATTATCAGCATTGACGAGTTTAAGGACAGAATTTGGAATTGACTATCGTAACAATTTGCAGGTACAAAGCATATTGCCATGAATAAATTCCATTAATCGCGGTTCAGCTAATTGATTTTAACTTTATTAGACTCAAACATAGGCTTTTGGAAGCCCTCTGGCAAACATTTTGCCTGTCTTTGTAATTCTATAAAGGCTTCAGATCGTACTTTATATTACTTTTACCTTCAAGATGTTTATTCATAGGTAATTATATTTTAAAATATTTTAATATACAAGGTCTTCTTCAAGTTTATGTTTTCAGACATAGCAATGGCGTTTGAATTAGATGCAAAACCACATCAGGATAGGCTATTGTCAGGACCCAAGGCCCTTTTAAGTTCATTCTGTTTTGATCTATTTAAACACCTGCTACCAAACACTAGGCTGAATTGAATACATTCCATAGTCCCCGTTAAAAACAACAACGTTACTATCAAGTTGAACACTGTGGCTGGGCTACGTAACCGTTACATTTCCAAAGTTTGTCCCCGGCTTGGGTATATATATATTGCCGTATTGTAATAACAACAATAACAACCAATAAGGTGTGATCAAGCAACAGGGTTCAGGCATACTAGGTTGTATGTTAAGTATGTTACAGGCATACAAGTTATCATGGCAGCACCAGATCTAGTAATTGCAACATAATCATTGTTGATGGAAGTTTATTATGATCTGAGTTGTATGCCACTGAGTCGACAAAAGTTGAGGATTATAAACACCATTGTTTTTAGTACTTTGCATTGCAGTTGTTACCCTTTCTCTCCCCTATGCATTGAAATGAAGGTTTTTGACAACTTCTTTTCAAAGTTATAGTTGTGAAAAAATTCTGTGATCACATAGTGGAATCTAAAATGGAAGAAATTCTGCACATGTATCAACCGTTTGTCTTCTGCAGGCGGTGGAAAATAATTTTGCCGACGAATGTTATGATTGTTACTCAGAACAAAATGCGTGCGTATTGAATTGAAATTGCTCACCAACTAGAGCTGACAGTGAAATCAAAACTAAGAAATCTGCCAAGAGGGGATGTTACAAATGGTCATTGGGTCATGATGATAGAAATTCTTTAGTTCATGCATCAATATTTTCATTTTTAATATCTTTGGGTCTATAAGAATTCGATTCAGTTTAATAGCAAAGCAAACGTCATATCAAAGAAGGATAGAACTAATCTAATTTTGAGTGGGAATTGCGTGAGAACAGCTTTTTGAACCGAAACATTTAATGTATTTTATTACAAACATGGGCCAGCGTTTAGACCGAATTTAATTTCCAAAACTTTCGGGAAGCAGCGTCCTCCTTTGAACCCCTTCCAATAATCAAACACCCTAAATGCTGGGATCTACACGCTTATAATTCCTAATAAAATCGTCATTATTAAATGAATTATTTACCATTGGGTCCCAGAGGATCCACCTTGGGCAATTAACGTCAGCTAATACCTTGGACATTTGAGTGTAATTCTCTAATATTAGTGATATTAAAGGCAATAGTGACATAAGTACTGATTTTACTAGACATTGTAGTGTAATATTAGTCGAATGATGACAGTTTCTTGTGAAAATTGATATCCAACCAGCGAATTGTAATAGTTAAAGTGACATCGTAGACAGTCTCAATCTTAATGAGGCTGACTGCATTTGAGCAAGGCTTCTAAGGTGGTATGCACCAGTCCTACCTAGTGACAAGTGACCGATCTGATAAATTTGATACAATGACATCTTTAGCCTACCAAACAAAAGTATAGTAATCGAGAATATTTTTACAAAGGGATGACCAAACATGTAAAGGCAACTATCGTCTGATATCAATTCTCCCAAATTAGTCTTGTATTATTAGAGTGATAATCAGCTTTATCGGTAGCTTCATTTAAATCTATCCAGACTCCTTAAATCTCATTTTTGTTGTTCAACGCTTCTGAAGAAGACCGAGGAATGGAGAGGAGATCTCGGTGAGAGAGAAGCTGCCTTTGCTGGACCGTTTTAACTAGTAAAGTATTCGTCTCCATTAAGCATAAGTTGCTCATAAAAAGATTATGAGGCAAAGGTTTCAGTTAGTTGAGATAGACGTTATATCATCACGACTGCCAGGGTGCAGGCATTATGTTAAATTGCAGGTGGAACATCAAGCCATAAAACTAACAAGGTCAGCGTAGCTCAGGGATTGTTATCCAACCTACTGCTGTCCAACATATATACGAACTATCTTAACGTACTTCACTCAAAACATCACCGTTATGCTGCTTGCCAACGACACAGCCAGTTTCTATGCAGACGCCTTTCCTACTTTACTTGCATCTATTGCCGACCATAATTTGCGTTTACTGTCTTACTAGTACAAAATAATTTATCTGAAAGAAAAGATACAAGCTTTATCTCTTGGCCAATGCAATTATATGTATGAAGCCAAAATAAGTAGCACTAGCATAATGTTTAACAAAAAATTATCATCTGGACTGTAAATAGGGACCTTATCTCTAAAACGCACATCATGTAAGAGTTCAAGAAAACAGACATCGCGTGATTCTTCATGTTTTGATTACTGTAGTTTCCTTCTTTTAAGAGTAGGCTAACCAAAGATAAATCGCCTAGAAGACGCCAATCAATATATATTAAATATGTTTTTATGCTATTGGATAATAGTAAATTCAAGTAATGTAATGACAAAGACACATCTATAAGATACTCTTTGTGTGTGTATATTTATCGGGCAATAGTATATCTGATCTCAAGAACAATTTTAACTTCTGGTAAAGAAAGTATAAATTTAGAGGAGAAGGTTTCGAGCACGCGCTCCCTAAGTTCAATCTGTAACTGGAGAAGTACTGTTTCACTTACATCATGACATTTCATGAGGGCAAAGACACAAAATTATGCCATATCCTCATTTTAACGGGGAATTAAAGAGTTAAATCATTTTTCGTTTGATCTTTGATCCCCCTTTTACAGTTGATTGTGAATTAATATGTTGATTACGCTTAACGTAAAGTCTATCTATCATTTTCCCGCGAGGAAAAGTAATCTTGTATGACATAGAAAAAAGTAGCAAACAACAGTGATTCAACGCATTTTTCTAATCAATTTTTGTATTTTTATATTTAATTTAGTATGTTAGTTCAACTTATCTAGTACCAGTTTATATCAAAAGTTCCTGATCGGTTGTCTTTGTTAACAATTTGATATCAAAAATTCAATTTTATCAATGATCGTAAGTTACATTTTCTCCAGGTGTAAAACTTTAAAGATATCTGTTTTTCTGTTCATGATTCTACCCTTCTTTGTCGTAAATTGTCGCAATAAACTAATATTATTCAGTTTACTTGGAACCTTAAAATACTTAGTCAAGTTACCACAACAATTATAGGTGATGATGTCAATGCATACGTCAAATGATGGCGTTATTTTTAAACTTTATTGTCTGATATATAGCCTGAACATACCTTCAGCCACGTTTGGTTAAAAAAATGTGTTTTTATAGCAATTTCAACGTCGTAAGAAAAATAGAGAGGGATGAAACCGATAAAGCTGCGATAATATTTCTAACATGATCACGGATAAAAATTTTCCTTTCTTCAGTACTTGTGGGCTAGCCTAGCAAAATGACGAAACGATATTGATATATTTTGTCTAGGATGGATGCTCATCGAGATAAGTACCAAGTATTTATTTGCTTACAGACATGCTTACATATCTTTGAAGTAGTTGTTAAATGACAATTTGTTAGGGTTTTTAAGATCGGTATTAGTTTGGTTAATCATAAGAGGAAGTTTTGAGATTGATTCAAATGATGGAAGGTCTGTATCTTCTGCATACTAGTAAGTTGAATGTAAAAAAAGGTCCAAATCATTTGCGTAGAGGTTAAATAGGACTGTGCCTAATATGGAGCCTCGTGGAATTCCAAATCCTATGGGAAAGACTTTCTGTCGTCACAAATACTAAATTTTGAGCTCCAGTTAGATAGCGGTGGATCCATTCCAGGAAGCTTCAAGTGAAACTGGTTATACAAGTGGAGTAAATGCAAAAGAGCTAACAAATAGAATATTTGGCAGTCTTAGGGCTCGAGTCAATTACAAAACTCTTCTATAATGCCATGGAGGATGTTAATAAGGCTAAGAATGTAAGGTGTAACGATGCCAAGAGAAATCACCTGTGTTTATTTAACTCTCTTTTGACTGATATTTGCAAAGATTGAAGCTGGGGGTATATGAAATACGTCAAACACTGAGCTGCTACTGCGACATTAAAAAGGACGATGCTTGCCATTGACTTGGTATCCCACGCTATTTCCAACTGACCTTTGTTGATGTTGCTATAAACGAGTTATGTGCTTTGTGTAAAAGTTACTGACTTCCCTTGACAACGTAATTTTGTTTTGAGAATTGCTTAGGGTAACATTGAAACTGAGATTAGAAAAGATTTTTGGGAAGAAATATTCTTTACCAAGTAGGAGCCCTTAAGTTATGGCGAGTAATGTAATCACTGCACAGTTGAAATTTCCATGGCAATGCATTTTAGATGTATACAGCAAGGACTTACTATGAACGTTGCTGCTATCAAAACGATACTAACAAACAAAAGGAAGGGAGCGCTGTGACATCATTAAGCTTCCATCCACAACTTCAAAAGTGTAAAGATATGGTTCGGGTAAACTGTCAACCAGTTAAAAACTGTTGAATGTGAACAGGCCATCAATAGGCAATACTTAAGCATAATTAGTGAGGTATTATGAAGTCACTTGGTACTGTTGTGCCTGTACCACTTTTTTGGAAACTTTTCTCGAACTCATCAAATCGGCATATAATAAGGGGAGAGACTGACGGAGCTTTATTACTCCTTTGAAGAGGCTTTTTTACCGCCTCCCCCCCCCCCCTTCTAAGAATGTTTGCACATTCAAACTGCATGAGAGTGATTGAAATAAAAAGGTACTTATTACGACAAATATATTTTGATGCTATTATCTATGGTCGGTGTCCATGTAAGCCAAGCAGGGTTAAAGATAAAATAAAAGTGAGTTTTAACATTGTTGCAGGTATCACTTGATGGATTTAAAAATTGGATAAATATAAAAATGAAAAAAATGTTGAAAATGACTTAATGATAATGATAATAGCAAGATGCGTTAAAAATTTAATTTAATCCTCCTATTATTATTCAAGTGTAATAAAAGACATGAACTAAAAAATGAAATGAACGTTCTTACCTAACAATTTCAATTTTAGTATGGATAAAGATAAAAAGTTTGTTACCACCCTTTGCGAACATGGTAGACTACCCCCTAGTTCTACACAATCTTTCAAAACATTTTTTTCTCTTATCAAATTAAAATAAAAGTTGGGAAAAGTAACAAAACTTATATTAATGAAAACATATATATATATATATATATATATATATATATTTAATCATGATTACATTTGCATCTGGAGCCATTAAATAGCGATGAGGAAAGAATTTGACTAAAAATGTTGCTGTGGTTGTAAAGTCATATTTTTGTGTATTTTTATTTAGTAAGCCCATAGTTGTTCTGAGATTATAAGCTTCCAAATATAACAGGAAATGGTGCAACGCTAAAATCGTAAACTGGGGTTTTTAGATAACCCACCACTGAAAGCATGGTTGCGTTTTGTAACTCTTATTAGTGTCCTTAAATAATTCTTTATACGGAGCGAGACCAGAGCCATCCATTCATTAATTAAAGGGAAAATAGTTAACGTGTCTTATCACGATTCCTGGTATTGTTTCATTGTATTCACTTCTGAACTGCAAGCAGTTTTTCAAATCTGTTAAAGTAACTTAGTGTTAGTCGTAACATCTAAGAAGATAAACTATTACAACAAGTAACAAATTTACCATAGAAATACTATATTATACTAAATACTAAATACTTACACACTCACACTCACTAATCCTCGAGCACCGTGCGGTGCGTAGAGCCAAATACTCTTAACTACTTAAATACTTAACTATATACTAAATACTATATTTTCTTATTAGAACAAAGACGTCCACAAAACTTAGAGTAACATGCATCCAATAGAGAAGGATCATCTATGATAAGGTGATTTATATACCGACAAGCAATGAAGAATAATACGACAAAATTGAAACTGTATTTCACTATTTTGTTCACCTGATAGATCATTCGGTAAGTGCTTTTCTTAATAGTAGTATATAAAATATACTTGAAAATTGAGGAAAAGTTGTCTAACATATAGTTTCCTTTATGGTGTGTTATGCTTTACAGAAAGATCATGTTTTATTAAGATAGAATGAATCTATATAAGAATCTTATGTTTTCAAAATCTTTTTTCATGTAAATTTAATACGTTCATTGTATACGTTTTTAACAATATAAGTAAACGTGGATCCCCTGTTTTTAGTGACTAAAAATGGAGAGGTTCCGAGCTGCTGTCTATTTGAATATCTTGGATGTTAGGGACCCAAGATTACTTCTAAATTTATCTTAATAGTTTACTCTAACTAACTAGTCCAACAAATGAATAATGTCTCATTAATATTTATGACATATATAGCGGGACTGTGCCAAGCGATACTTTCTGGAAATAAGCCAGACGAAAGTTATTTTGTAGGTTTCTAACCGTTCATGACCTAGAAAGAGCAAGGTTCAATATAAGAAGAGCACCTAATGTCATGTAAGCAAGGAAAAACAATAAAGAAATTGCATGCTGTAAATGTAGTTACTGTTTTGCAACTGAGGAGGTTGGACGTAACAAATTCCTGTTCATCGTTGAGTATCCTAGCGTCAAATTGACAAAGGCAAAAAAGTATAAATGTATTTCATGATATGATCCACGTGATAACTTAGAGAGAGTGTGTTTACTACGTCTAGGTCAAATTATCTACTTGCTCCTCTATACATTTTGGCATAATGACATTTCAAATGTGATCTTTTATGATTGGGCGCGTACAGGCACTACAACTTATGAACGTGTAATGGCTTTTCTGGGCAGAAAGATTGTTATTTTCTTTCGTCATGCGTGTAGGTAGTTCCTTGGATAGGGCAATGGCACCTAAGAATTTAACATTTTCCACTAATTGTAACGCCTTTTTGTAGTTCTTAAAGGAGATTGAATCATACGTCTAATGGGATTTACGATATTAGATATATCTGCCTCTTCCTGATTGAAAGTTTGCTATTCAAATGGTTCTGTCTTTTTCAGTGTTTTACAGAGTTGTTGATGCTTATTTGTTTATATTTCTGTCTTGCCTGTGTATGTTGGAGACCGTCTGACTACCCGGACCGTTTGGCTACATTTGCCTCTTTCTCACATATACTGCCTCATTTTCAACTAGACGTTGAACCTGTAT
>JAAAKL020001167.1:0-32769 GCA_010016065.2 Carybdea cf. marsupialis auct. non (Linnaeus, 1758)
TAGCCCTTTGATGTACTGATTTAAGTTAGCAAGACCCACAATTGCCCCCTCCCCACCCAGTAATAATGAGTTGACCCAAAAATTAGGCAAATAGTTGCTTTTGTGCTGACAATCATTTGTTTATAGTTTTCTGTTGGATGAATGACATGTTTTAATTGATCCATTTGATAGATTTAGTTATCGTTTGAAATAGCCTACTGATTTAAGTCAGCAAGACCCACGCCCCCCCTGGTAATTATGAGAAGACCCTAAAATCACACCAATAATTTTGCTTTTGCTGACAATCATTTATAAGCATTTCTGGTGAATTAATACCTTGGTTAGGTCAAAAAAACAAGAATATTTGCAAGCTCACCTCCAGTCTGGCCTCCAGATTGCTTGTTGGTATGGCCTGTAATAAAGTACGCCATGTCTGGAATCAATACACTTCTGAGATGTTCACTCCAGCTTGCTGAGGGTTCTTCCACAGCATTGTCATCATCTGAAGATTCATCTCCAGTTGAAGTTTCAACAGAAACATCACTTTCTACAATACTTTAAGTTGTATTTTGTCCATCAATTTCTTCCGGCAGAAACCCTTAAGACTCTGTCTCATCATCGCTACTAGACCAGGAAAAATCGAAAGCCGCCACTGTAACTCAACTATAGACAACAAGTGCACTGATCAAGATTCTACTGCGATTTTCTCTGAAATCTTCACTGGCAATGGACCAATCATAATACATCATTGGAATTATTATTGTCTTACAATTGTACCTATATTGTTTAATGAGCCAATGAGAGACAATGTAGCCCTGCAGAAGCCAATTGAAATGTATATTGCAATTTGATAACACTTGGGCCTCAACCAAGTTGGGCAACATTTACAGACCTCCTGAGACGTCACTGTACCTCCCTAAAGACTTTAATAGAAACCTTGAAATAATGCTGGAGAAGATAAACTGCGAGAAAAAAGAGGTTCTATTGTTAGGTGACATGAACTGTGATTATCTAGAGAAACAGTCACATGCTTCAATTAAAAGCATTTTCCAAGTAAGGGTTTTGTTCAAACAGTACATGATGCAACAAGAGGGACCCAAAATACAGAATTGCTAATAGACCTTGTTTTGACCAACACACCTCGAAACCTTCCCAAGTCAGTCGTAATAGAGTCACATTTGAGTGATCATCATATGGTTGGAGCTGTAGGGAAAATTAACAGCTTAATGCTTCAACCACATGTCATTAGCTGCAGAAGCTTAGGAAATTTTAGCAAAGAAATATTCATCAGAGACCTCAAACATGCACCATGGTTTAAAGTATTTAATGAAGGCAATGTTAACAATGCTTATATGTACTTTGAATATATTTTTAGGAGAGCAATTGACCAGCATGCCCCACTTATAAAGAAGAAAGTAGGTCAAAATACGCTCCTTGGGCAACTATAGACCAATCTCCATTCTGCCAACAATATCCAAAATCATGGAAAAAGTAATCTACGATCAGTTGTCAGAGTATCTGGGAAAACAACGACTGTTAACAGAGTCACAATATGGATTTTGGAGTGGTTACAATACTGAGCTGGCTGTTACTGTATTAACTGATAGCATTCCTCATGTGATTAATGAAGGTAAAATGACAAGCTGTGTCAACCTCAAAAATGCCTTCACCGCAGTGGAGCATAAAATACTAATATCAAAACTACACCTTTATGGAATTGTAGATACTGAACTCAATTGGAGGAGAGCATGCTAAAGAGCATATACACCAAATTTTTGCCATCCTGCCCTCAAACAGGGCTAATACCTCTCTGCTCATCAGGAGGTACAATGAGAGATCGCAAATTACCTAACTAGTCAGTATCAGTATGTCCAGTATGACGATGCAAAATCTGATAGAGAAATTGTTAAATTTGGAGTGCTGCAAGGGTCTATTCTAGAACCATTGTTATTTCTACTGCACATAAATGATCTTGTGTAATATAGAAGACACTGCCATATTTAAATGTATGCTGAGGATATGATCATCAACACTTCACATAGCGACGTCAAGGTGATTGAGCAGAGCTTAACAACTGAGATGAGTAGCATCTCTAAATGGCTTTACAAAATAGACTTGAAAAGGGGAAAGACAGAGTCACTCATTTTTGGTTCAACAAAACAACTTTACTTTTACCAGCATCTAGAAAAAATCTATAAAAAGGCAACTGGCTATTTAAAACTTTTGTTGAAAGTAAGAGATTCACTATCAATTTTTGCTGGTAAATGTGTGTATAACTCTTTCATCTTGCCATGATATTATACTGTTCCACTCTGTTTTTCAAATCATCAAAGACAATGTGCAAAAGGTTCGAAAGTCTTCAAAATAGAGCCCAAAAACTTATCTTCGAATCAAAATCTACAGACGAGAAACACAAATTAATATTGATTGAGAAGCTGAAAAAGATGGAAGTGTCAGCAGCTATGTTCAGATGCCTGCAAGGAACTTCCATACCTGCTATAAGAACATACGCAGTAAAACTTGACCATAGATACAAGACAAGAAGGGGAAAATTGTTCGTTAGGCTTCCCCTTGTAAGAATAGAGACTGCAAAAATAATCTCTTTTCTTTCAAGGCCCCCATTGTTTTAATGAACTTCCATATGAAATTCGATTGTTAAATTCTTTAGTGACTTCTCAATCGAAACTGAAAGAACATATTTTAACTTTGAAATAATATTTTAAGCATAACAAAAAGCCAACTATAATTTTATTTGTAAGTAACTTGTCTCTTTTATCGTAAGTAAGGGAGGTTTTTGGTTTCTTTCTTTGGGAGGGGGGTGGTGGAGAATTTTACTTTTTTTCTTTTTTCCATTATTTTACACAGGGCCCTTATTGATAACAGCATTCGTTTGCTGTCAAGGTCACCCTGTATAAATAAGTATTATTATTATCTATGTTCTAGCTTTCGCTCTGGCTGTTCTTATAACCATGTAGTGCTCTTGCTAGGCAAGTCATAGCAAATGACCAAGGGCTAGGAAGAGGCCTTCCCCTCATCTTACAACTGTTAGACTCTAGAATCCTAGCTGTTCCTAACAATGCAGTTTTTTGCATCTTCAGGATGTTTGCTGGAATGTTCAGCTTCTGTTCCACTTTCCAATTTCATTTGTAACACTACCAGGGGCCCCTAATACTATAGGCACAACTTGAACTTCATTTATCTTCCACAAACTTCCTATCTCCAATTTAAGATCCTGATAGTTTTCAATCTTTTCTCTCTCCTTGTCTGATATCCTGGCATCTGCAGGCACTGCAACGTCAACAATGACATGCATTTTCTCTTTCTTGTGAACTAGGACAATGACGGGCCTCCTATCCTGTATGACATTGTCACACTGTATGTTGATGTCCCAGAGAATCTTTACATCATTATTTTCAATCACACCTTCAGGAGTGAGTTCGTACCATTTATATTTGTGTTCAAATCCAAACCTCTTGCATAAATCCTAATGAATCTTCTTAGCTACATTATCGTGTCTCCTCTTATATTCTTTCTGTGCAAGTTTTTCACATTCGCAAACTATATGCTGCACTCTCTCTCCTCTTTTCCCACACATTCTGCACAAAGGACTATTAATACTCTTATCAATGTAATGCTTGTCATCATTTGTTCGAATTGCCTGTTCTTGTGCAGTGCACAATAAAGCCTCAGTCTCGATTTTAATGTCGCTTCTTTATAGACAGTCCCACATCTTGTCCTTAGCTGCGTTTTTGGTCTTTGTCTAACAAACTGCCTGTACATCTTCTTTTCAACCCATTTACTTTTTAGCTCCTGGGCTTTTGATTTTAAAATCATCAGCTGTAGTTGTATATTCTGTTTTAATCATTCCAACAGCACAGACTCCCTTGATAAGGTTTTCCTTACAATTTGAAACATAGATTCCCAAAGTATTTTCCTCCCCTCTAACCACCTGTTCCACACTACTCAATCTCTTCCCTTCCTCCTTATGCTTCACATATAACCTGTCGATGTCACTCTTTGGGTGAAATGCCCCATACATTGTCATCAATTTCCTAGACTTTCTGTCAATTCCCTTCAGCTCACTCTCTTTCCAATCTATTATACCTGCTCCGTATCTAAAAATCTGCCCAGGTGTTAATTGCTGTTACCTTATTTTTACCATTTAGTTTAGACTTTAAAATTAGCCTCATCCTCCTTTTATATTCTCTTATTGTTTTCACCTTCACCTCATCCTCTTTAATCTTATCAAGCTCAACTATACCCAAGTACATGTAGCCCTCCAACCTCCTTCATCACCTCACCACAAGGCAGTTTTATGCCAACACAACTCAATATTTTTCCTCTCGTCAATATCAGGACACCACACTTCTTTATTTCGAACTCCTTTCCAACATCAGTGCTAACTATATGCACAGTTTGCACTAAAGAGTCTATCTGTTCCTCAGTTTTCCCATACAGTTTGAGGTTGCCCATGAATAATAGATTATTTAAATGAAAACCTTACTTATAGCCAATGACAAAGGAATCATACTCAATATGAAAAGTAATGGTGATTAGCTTTCTCCCTGGAAGATCCCTCTAATTACATTTACGTCTCCAATTTCCTGTCCATTTGAAGTGAGGGAAAGCTTCCACTGTTCCATACTTTTCCCCAAGAATTTACATACATTTTCAGCAATCCCAAAGACTTGTATACACTCTTTATGATAATCCAACCAGGGGGTACAAAATCATAAGCCTTCTTATAATCGGCCCACTCCATAGCAAGATTTGTATGTCTTCTCCTATAATCTTTAAGTATGGTCTTGTCAATCAATAGTTGATCCTTCGTTCCCCTACTGTTACATCTACATCCTTTCTGTTCTTCCAGCAACAGTCTGTCCATCTAAATAAGCATACATATCATCGGCAATCTCACCTGTCAATAACTTCCACATTAGCGGAAAACACGTTATTGGTCAATAATTATCGACAGCATTGCCTTTTGAGTGGTCTTTCTGGCAAAGTACTGTGCGACCATGTGTCATCCATTCTTGCATATCACACCATCAAAAGATTGTTAAGATGTGCAGGGATTCTCCCATGAAGGCTGGTGACGTTTTTAATCCAAAATCCTTGCACTATGTCTTTTCCGGGGGCATTCCAATTAGGTATCTTCCTACATTGCTTCTTTAACTTTTTAATATCTATCACCAACTGTTCCTGGAGATGTTGTTCCCTAACCATATCTTTCTTTATGTCCTTAAACCAGTTTGCCTCTTTGTTGTGTTCCTTCTCTACACTCTAGATCCTACCCCAGAACTCCCTACTCTCATCAGCATTTGGTATATCTGTTGACCTAGCCTCTCCACCACTTTTCAACTCTATATACAGCTTTTTCTGGTCAACATTAAAGACTCTATTTTGCCTAAACTGTGTAATTCGCTGCCCATACCTTAATTTTCGCATCTTTTGCTACAATCCTTTCCTTCAGTTCTTCCATAACAGTTTTCATCCCTTTCCTTTCTCTTTCCTTTTCACTACATGCTTCTCCTCTAGATCCTTCACTTTGTGCTGTTTCTCTCCCTTGAAATCTCCGTCCAGCAAGTTGATATCCGTCTCAGTCTTTTGACATCCCCTGCAATTCTTTATTTCCACCTTGGTTCTTTCCTTTGTTTGAGGTCAAACCTCTTTAATCCCATTTGTTTGGCAACCCACACAATTGCAGCATTGATAATGTCGTTTGTTTCAGTGATGTTATTAGTTTTAACAAATCTAATTGCGGAATTCACTTTCTCAGTTTGGTCTATAGAGATTTCTTGTCAACCTTTTTAAATAATATTCCTTCACTTGTCTTCACTCTCACATTATTTCATTTAATTGGTCAATGATTTGCTTCTGTTCTTCACACATGTCCCCAACATCCTCCTCTACATTTTGATAACTTCTACATCAATAATAGTCCTCTCTTCTCTGTTCTTATCAACTTCACTCTCTACAGCTGTTCTCTCTCCTATTGCAACTTCATGAATTGTATCTCTAGCCACCTCCGACTTATTTTCTCCCGATCTTTCGATCATCTCTAACTTTAATTCCAGAAAACCATCCATTTTTCCTAATAGCCCTCACTTGATCACAGATGCAGTGTTCCGTCAAATGGAACATTCCTCTGTCTTTCCATTCTCTAAAGAATCTTTGCCTGTATTCCCTGATGGGTTTTCCTTTATCATCAAATGGTTTACTTCAGTAAAAACATTCCATAACCACCCTGTTTGCTTCCCTATTCATTTTCATTCTAGCAGTAGCAGAATGACGACCGGGGTCCCCGCTGCTGTGCTGAGGAACACCTGCTGGGTGAGGGACCTTCACAATACATTCCAGCCCCATTCACACCGTTATTTTCAGAAATCTGATTCTACATTTTTCACTAATATGAGGGTTAGTGGGTTTTAGGTTGCACTACAACCAGTATTTTTATTGAGACACCATCTCTAGGAAAGTTGCAATCAAAAGCTAAAGACCCAATCCGGGCCATGAGACTCAGTTATATCCTGCTAGATGTCAAGCTAGTATTTTGTTCTGTGGTTGGTTTATTGATCAGAGTTTTCCATCTCTTTGGCTGACTGCCTTTCAAGGCTAATGAGGCCAGCCTACCCATAACAAACAGCTAGGGACATTGATATGAACTGTTTAGACATTTATTGCAGTTTTAACCCTTAACCCTCTAGACCCTCTAGACTCTCTTGAACAATCATGCTACTATTGCCCTTAACTAGCTTTATGGAGATATAATCAGAAGTTGAACTTTATTTGCTCCTTTTAACATTATGATCACTAAAGTTCCCCTTAGTGACATGAATCAAGAGGTCGTAATTAATCCTTTGCCTTAGTATAAACTTCATGATAATTTATCTCTCTGAGCCTTTGGAACGTTGTGCTCCTGCAACACCAAGAAACTCTGTCACAATGCTCTGTTGAGTTTGCAAACCTTGATCCAATTTCCTTTGAGCAGCATTTTCCATTGTGCTTGTGGCAAGACTTGGTTACTGATTGGTCATATCATGCTTACTAGACAGGAAAATCCCATTTTTTGAACTTATTATTTGATATCTGTTAGAAAGCAACTGAGTAAGATCATCTGAAATGATACAAAAAGCTTTTGTCTTGACATTTTCACTCTCACTATAATATACAACAGCTGAGTGAAGAGAACACTGTTGATTTGTCCAATGGAAACCTTGAACCTCATCTTGAATGACAAACTGATAATTTTGTGCAAAATCAACGTTAACAATAACTGTGCCTGGTTGAAGGTTTTTCTTACAGTTCTTGAAGTGCTGTGATTGGCATTTGGAAACGTATGAGTGCTTAGTTAGTTCCTGTAGTTTGGTGCAAATAAGCTCAATAAATTCAGTTACTGTTTCTTTTTGTGTAAACAGATTAGTTCTATCTGTGGAGACCCATTGTGTAAACTCAACATCTTCATCTCCAAGTTTTCCATTGCTAGGCTCTTCAAGGAATACTTTAAGGTCAGAAGAATCTTATGGACTATTCTGACAACTATGTACCATGCAGTCTTTCTTTGTGTCATTGCATACTATGAATTGAAAGAGATCATTGTATGTGAGGCTCAAGGGGTCCAACAATAATTTCATATTTTGGTGATATGTACAGACACAAACAGAATGAGTTTCACTAGTGCCTGCCAAGACACACCACTTCATTCAAAGTTCACAAGATTTTGAAAAACCTATTTTCATATCTGAATGTGAATCTTTGAAACTATTAAAGAGTTCCCTCAAATTCAGTAGTAAGGGCCTCTTTTATTTGTGAATATTTTTCCAATGGAAAGTCCTTCTTTTCTGGCATCATTCTTGAGAATTCATTATCCTTATAGAATGCCAATACTTGCTTTATGACATCGTCACTCACAAATTTCCCTTTCTTCTTCTCTGGCAAGGCTAGTATTCCCTTTTTACACAAATGTCACAAGATCTTTTGACTACATACTCTGAAACGCCGTATGTTTTCATCACCTTTTTAACAGACCAATCAATGAGAGCAAGTGTCAGGAGTTGTATTTTATTGCTAGTAGAGGGTTTACACGGTGTTTTTGCTTTGATTAAGCCTACAAGACGATCAAATTGTTTGACTTTATCATCCACGTCAACTGTTTCTTCATCTAAAATGTCTAAATCTTGACTATCAATGTCCAATGGATTGACAAGTTTACATTTTATAGCAGAAAAGACTGACTGGAATTTCCTTTTCCCAAGGCTTTTTCGGCCAGACTTTGGTAGTGCATGGAGGCAAAGAGGAGATTAATGAATTGCTTCAAAACATCTGTCAAGTTTCTCAGTATCCTTTAACTTATAAACTGACTCATCTGAATATTCACAATCACCTGCCTCCTCATCAGTTTCATAGATGCTTATTGTTTCTTGCTTATTGCCCTCATCCATGATCCTTACTAGGCAGGATGAACACAAACTTTTTCCTGGTATCAGACCTAGGTGTGAGCCAACCTGATGGTATATTCCCCCCATTTTGATTTCTCTGAGACCACCTGAAGAAAACGGACAGAGTGTATGTCATAGTGACAAATTTCAAAGAAATTTTTATACAGTTCTCATAGAGCACAAGAACTATTCAAGCAGCCAAATAGTGTGCAAAATAGTGCTCAAAATTGCACATGTAACGAATATTAATGATTAATTCAAGCCATTCTTTTCACTGTTAACTTTAACATTATTACAAATCACATACTTATGACCAGTTCTTTGCTTCTTTTTGGGGGAGAGATGACTTACAAAGCAAGTGTGTTCAAAAAACTATCAAATTATAAAGGTAATAAAATTGAACTTCTCTTGACTCCAGACAAATGATTCCATTCATAAAAAAATAGTCTCCTCAAGGCTAAATTTTCCCAAGTATTTACTAAATATTCTAGAGAGAGTATTTTGAAATCTTATTTACTGATAATGTATGTACTAGAGAACCAACATGTTGCAAACTCTGTCAGTAGGAATGATCTACTACCATAAAAATTCCATACTGCAATATTGTCACTCCTACAAGTGTGAAAGCCAGGGTCAGAAACATAAAACTAGCCTGACAATTATTCAATATCATGTCCTTTAAACACACCAGACCCTGATGTGTCACATTTGTATTGGAAACATGCACTGGTTTCAAATATCTGATTGCCTTCTTGCTCAATTAGTACATAAAACTCAGTATGCAGAGGGAATATCATTTCATATACAGGTGTCTCTAATGTAATGAACATAATGAATAGGATAATGATCTTTGCATGCTTTCTTGTGACACTTGAATGGATCACAGCACTTCTTGGAGTGAAAGAATGAACAATTTGTCAGAAACTTTCATTTGTGAACATCACATATTGTCTGAATCTCATTTGCTTCCAAGGACTCTACTCGTGTTCCAATGAGAATTTTGTCATCATGTGACAGAGTGTCAGCATGGAAATGTTCTGAGCCACAGATTTCACGAAGAGAGGATCCAACTGAGCATGATGATGATGATGATGCCATATCAGAAAAGTCAGTTACTGGAATAAATAAAGTGAATAGTAGCAACACATTAAACTGCTTCCATATATGTACAGAAATTTAAAGATGAATTCATTTTGCACACCCTTTTACTTCATCTTTTAAATACTCAGCTTTGAAAGCCTAACACCATATACCTTCATATGTTTACACAGTTTGATCAAGGAGTGTGTTGCAGCTGACTACATATAAAGATGATTGAAATTTCCCTGCCTTATGAAATCATCTTTCTTTATAGTTGATAATACAGCTCTGAGCTAGTTCATGTGGCAAACATGGACATTTTTCAGCTTTGTAAAGCACATGCAAAATCATGAGAGATATATATTCATTGTAGAAATTATAGAACTTAAAATTCAAGCATGATGCATGTTTGGGCTTTGTTTTATTTTCTGTCCACCAAGGCTTTGAATAAGGAGTAGAACTCCATAATAATTTGGCTTTGCTGTTTAAACATTACATAATCTGATACCTATTAGCTTCTGGCCATGTACCTTGTTGTAGCCAGATAATAAAGATCTATTTGACAAGATAACACTTGGTGCAAAGGAATGGGATCACAGTCTAAAAACAATATTCCACTCCTTGAGTCAGGACAAGTGTATTAGAAATGAGCTCAAAGCTCAAGTTAATTAATGCATAGACCAGAAATGGTTATGGTAATCTCATGGCTCTTTACAATGAAATCTGCCTTGTGTAGCTAGATTTTAACAGATATAAAGAAGGGAATATATGAGCTGGAACAATAGAGTTAATGCAGAGGCTTATATTTATAACAAGATTTCATGGTATGCAACTTAAATAGCAAAACTGCACTGTAAAGTGACAAAGTTCTGTTAACTATAAAATTTGATGTAAAGAAATCGAGCACTGGCAAAATTCAAGATAGGAAGAACTTTGTTACATTGAATGTAAAGTAACTTCAATTTTTGTGAGGTTACAAAACCAGAATGAGGCTAAGTAAGATCTAGTATTAGGCCATGACATGTCTAAACCTAAATAGCTTTACTAATGATTGTTACATAAGATTGGGCCATTCAGAAAAAGTCATAAATAGTGGTGCTTGTAGCAATGTGGAAAATTTTTTTTTTTCATAACTCAACTGTTAGACAAGACTCCATAACCAAACTTTCCCAGTTTTTTGATGCCATGATGGTCATCAGTTATTGTAAAAATCAAAAGGATCAAATGATAAGTTTTTTAGCTATGAGGATCAATTCGTCCTGACTGTTCATACTCAGATTTTCGAGGTGTTTTTACTTTAGATCAAAATTACAGTACTATAGGTATTTTCAAGAACAATGAAAAGACCAGTATTAGAATCAGCATCATAAAAACTGTCATTTCTCCAATTTTCAGCTGCATGGCATCAAAATGGCCGATTTTCTAGTCTTTTTATGATATTGATGAGAATAAGATTTTGCGGCATGTCTGCCATTTTTGTAAATGTGGATGAATATTTGTTAAGCTATAACTCAAAAATGGCTTGACATATTTACAAAAAAATTTACATGTGATTTTACATTGGTATGAGTGATAATTGTACCAAATTTCATCAAAATCTGAGAACCTTGTTTAAAACCATTAGGTGATTTGACGTGGAATGACCCAATAGTTAATTTTACAAACAGTACCCTATGACACAAGGCATTTATAACATGCTATGTTGCTTGCCAAAACAACTTTATTTGAGATTTTGGACTTCCATAACTTTCTTATGTGTAAAGTAGATTCCTTGCCTCAACAGAACCACAGGCACTGTCTTCCAGTGCTCTTAATATTTTTCGTAGTTGTAGAAATAATCAGGACTGATGAAAGAGCTCTGTGTGTAATTTTGTTAAATGGATTTGTGAGTAGAGTATTATCATATACACAACTGTTGATTTTTCTTTGCCTCCCCTACCCATATTAGTTCTCCTTTTTGTGCTTGAGACAGAAGGTCTATCAGAGATCTAGGTCTTTGGTGTGGGAACATGATGCATGTAGAGGTCAATTTAAACTAAGGTGAATGCCTTTACTAGAATGAGCATGGATGTACTATCCCTCTTGTTGTCACACTAACATGAGACAAGATTTTAGGATAGTTTTGTCTTAGGTCCTATTAGAAATCTATTAGTACCTCTACTAAGGGGATGAGGTGTCTGGAAGGGCCAACTTCCAAGGGAGATTTTTCTGGGGGGATACCAACCTTTTGAGATACTAGGGGTACATTTTTCTCTTCAATACATGTTGCAAAGTCTAGAAGAGCATAGAAACAAAGTATCAGACAACTAAATACTTAGGCCATAATGGCAGCCTAATTGATGCTGAAATTTGTATGCAAAAGAAGAAAACTAAAATTTTACAGGGCCATTCCTCAGGCTTAGAATATTTAAGTAGAGATGTTTGTTATAATCTATGTTAGCTTTAATCTAGAGATATGGAACATTTACAAAAATGCTGTATATATTTCTGAGGTCATAACAGTGGGTTTGACTGAAAATCCTAGAACTGTGACTGTTGTTTTCATGTATTGCAACCTGTGTAAGGTATTCCATAGTAGATCAATTTTTGCCACAGATGATTGACATCACTATAATGTACTGTGAAGTAAACAATTTATGAGGTCTCTGCAACGAGATCCATTTTTCTGTAAATGCATGTAGTACAACTTATGTTTGAGCTCCAAAACCATGTTAGCACTTGAAATGTATAGCCTACTTCGTGGTGAAATAGATGACAAGGCAGAATGTTTTATCACATTGGAATGAAGGAATCAAAGTATGTAGTGTTGGTAGCTTATTTCACAATAAAGCATACATCAAGTTAATAGAACTTGAAAAATAACAAGGTCTTGCAGGAATAGTTCCATATAACACTAAAGCCGTTGGTGGTTCCTTCACTGATTTGCTTTACTTATTTGAGAGTATGCAATTAACATATTTTAGCTCTTAACTTCAAGGAGTTGACAGGATATGGCCCTTGAGGGATGGGCCATTACCCACTTTTAACACTACCAATTATAATGGTATGTTTGCATGTGGTCTTGAGGGCTGATGGTTTCCTGCAAGGTTAAATCATTTGCACCAGAAATGTAGGGCTTTTCTAAACTAGCCTATGCATTTAAAATATTAACTAAGGAGACTGTGCCAGATTTCTTGCAAATGATTCACCCTTCATTGTATCGGTTGGAGGAGGGGAGGGCTGGTTGCTTTAGGTGCTTATTCTTGCAGAAGAGCTCTCAGTATTTTTTTTAAAATTATTTTTTAAAAGAAGTCTTAACAAGGCGTAAATGCCATTGACATGTTGAGAGCTGCATAAAAAGGAAAGCATAGAAATGACACTTATTAAGTAAAAGATGAAGCTAACAGAAACCTGTTACTAAGAACCTTGAACCGATTAAAGTAATGGTCATCAAGGAAGCACAAGAAAGAACGAGAATATAAGAGAGTGGCTGTGCAAAGAAAGAAACTCATGGCATAAGTGGAAGTTCTGCACTTAGGTATCTTGACGGTGAATGGATGAAGATTCGTAGAGGAGTAAGAAGTACGTTGCACGGACTTTAATGGTGGAACCAAGAAAGAGAGCTCCTTGCTCATGGAAGTATCTGTAGAAAAGGGAAAGAGATGATATAGCCCTACAGTGTGCAAGAACTTCCAGGGCCCCAGAGAGATCAGGACCAATCAGGTTCGAGACTCGACGTTGGTTACCATGCAAACGATTCAGTTGGGAGGTAGGTGTACCAGACCAGATATGGCACCAATACTCCATACAAGGTCATATTGAAGATTTGTAAAGGTAGAGAATACTCTCCAGAGAGAGGTATTTTATGCCTGATAGAGAGAGCCAACTTTAATGGAAGCTGACTTAGCAATTGTTTTGATATAGGATTCCCAAGAGAGATCCTGGGAGAAAGAAAGTCTAAGAAACACCAGAGCTTTCAGGGATCTGGACATAATTCATGGTGACTGGTGGAAGAATAGGTTTCTTTATGGCGGTTGATGGAGAGAAGCTTTGTTTTCAGCGCATTTAAAAGTGCCTGAGTTCTGTTGGAGCATGACGTTTATATTTATTTCACTTGTTTACTATACGAAGTGTTAATACTAAGAGTAAGATAACTTTTGTTTCAACTTTTGTAAAGGAAAATTTAAAAAATCAGCACGAATTAGTGCAAATTATATGCCAAAAAGTTTAGATAAATATTGTATGCCTGGGATATTGTGTGTATCTACTTTAAAGAATGACAATTTAAAAATTTTGTTGTGTAGTTATGGAGTAAAACAACTATGAGGTGTCATTTGCTATAAATCAACACTTGCTACCTTCTTCTGCTCATGTTTTCTTGTTTTTCAAAGCTCCAAGGGGCAACAAATCAGGAGAAGCCTGCGATATACAGCTCCTCTTACATACATGGAATCCATAGTCAAACTGACTTTTGTTCTCTATTTATTTACTTTACAAAATGTTAAGATGAGAGCCTTTCAGAATTTGAGAAATTGATGTGGAGATTTTCAAGGCAGAGAGTGATGTGTTTTTGTTGTAAGATATACTATTTTTCTATCACCTTTACAATGAATGTTAACTTAAAGCAAAGTATATGGTTTTATGCATCCTGTTAATAACCATGTTTGAACAAGTTTGGAAGGCGGAAAAATGTCAGAATGGCCAGATAGGTGGTGGAAAAATTATAAAATAGGAGCCAACAGTCAAAGATCTGTTTTCAGAAATAATTGTTTATCACATGTAAGTAAACACTGTGTGTTATTTTACTAATTTTCTAGGAAAGTTGCAGACTTGTCAGTCGATGAGTTTTTGGCACACGGTTTAGATTCTGACATTGATTCAGATGGAGCTGAGGACAGTCATGATATCACTGTCACTGCAAACGATGAACAGGAAGAGGACAAGGACATCCCAACAGACAAGAAGTAAGATATTTCTGTTATTATCAGAGGCTAGGAGATATTGTTTTTGGACGAATTTTCTTGTGGGTAATTTTCCAGGGAGCAGTTCACTTGCTGTTTTGTTACCCTAGAGGTAATCCATGTAAACAGTGGAATGGAAGCAGTAAGAGTATCTACATCATTCTTCTTAGATTTCTATGTATCATAAGATTCGAGAGTTGGTTTGCCAAGCTTCCATTTCACAATTGGCATTTTCGAAAAGTTTGTTGATGTTACAGAATAATAAAAAAGATCTTTTCACTTGGCCGTTCTAGAATCCATTCACATCAAAGCAAGAAAACCACTGCTTTGTAGATAAAAAGAATTTGTCTTCTCATTGGGCCTTTTCGGTTAACCATTCAGCTTCACGGACTCTGATTGGTCAAAACAACACTAATTTGGCAGTCAGAATTCTGATTGGCTACCTTGTAAATACATTCATTGATTCCCTTTTCGGTCATTTTCTAACGAATTGTGCCTAGAGGAGTGTCAGATGAGAAAAGCTTTTAAGTACTAAATGAATTCGCTATTTCGTGCAGTTTTATTATTCTGTACCATCAGCAAACTTTTCGATTATTTTATTTTGGAACTAGTGGCTATTGTTGACAGATTTGTCTTGTTAATGTAAAATATTTACTTTGGGATCCTGAACCATTTAGATTTCAAATGAACTTTAATCGTAAACTTGAAACTTAGGTGATTACATTGACCACTCCATACAGTGGTAGCTTTACAACAAAAATGGCGAAGACCAGACAGAATAAGAAGCGAGTTTATTTGTAGATGAGTGTAGCAACAACTTCACAGTAAAGTGGCAAGGAATTAAGGTGGTGTGTGAAGTAGGCAGGTCAGCCATTCTGGTGTGATCAGTGTCACTGTCTTTTGCTAGACCATTCAGATGTAAAAATTTACAACTAGTGCACTCACCATTTTTACAGCAAGTGGGTAGTTCTCGTATCGTACAGGAATCCAGTTACAGATTTTCCGTTAATTTTTATGTGGCTTTTGTTGCTCCCAGGCTTGTTGAGCAGTTATATGTTATTTGCATTTAGGTAATTCCCCTCTTGCACCAGTAGCTCCTTATATAAAGAGCGTTTTCTTCACGCGCAGCATTCACTTCTTAAAATATTAAGTTAATTCTTGATACTTTGAACCGCCGACCCCAGCTCTACCTGGAACAATGCTCGGTCCCCGGACTACTGTGCATTACAGTCAAGTTTCGATATTTCGATACCCCAAACATTCCCCTTCCCCCTCTGTGACCTCGGGACACCAAGTTTTAACTGTGAAATCCACCCTGTCGATGTACAATAGCGTGAAACAGAGACGTGTTATCTTTTCTTTTGTGAATTCCATGATAGATGGAAATCTAGAATGTAGTTGATTTTGAATTGGATCATTGTTTTTCTTTCCATCTCTCAGACTGTCAATCTTGTCAGACATTGGCCCCGGTGCCATTGATCAATTATGCAAATTTTATCAAACGTATGTTTCCAGGATAATGTCCCTTGATTTCATCTATAGGTTGACAAGGTCGAAGGTGTTGCTGAGGAAGGAGGGGTTAAATCTGGAGAAGACACTGTGATTAAGACTGAGCAAAGTCAAGGACAGCCAGAAGAGGTACCTAAGCTTTTCCTAGCTGCAAAATTTGTGCAGTTAGAGTAATTCTGGCCTGCCTAACATTCTGTCTAAGAAAGAAACCCTAGTCAGTGCGTTGATGGTTGCGTAGATCACAACAGGCGATGACAGCATCACACCCAAAATATGAGCCATTTGTAGACCCAAAGGTGGCTCAGCAGTCCAGTATGTATCCTGAGAAATCTGCATGCCCGATCACTTTGAGCTAGTGAAGCATTTTTATCAGCTCTCTTGTGATCATTTTCAGAAATGCGCCATTTATGCACTGACCTGAGCCTTCCATGGCAGTCTGTCCTCAGCTTCTTTTCCCATGTGTTTCAGATCATCCGGCAGATTTTGAGATTCAATTTCACTGTATCTTTTCATCTTATCTTTTTTGCCTCCTCTTGGCGTCTTTCTCTGTTTTAGTTGAGAGTACATGGTTTGTTTAGAGGGTAGGGTTGCTTAACATATTATGGCATTCCAGAATGGAGAGGGGGGACAAAAGAATTAAACGTGGACAATTTGACATTTCTGGGCCCAAACATAAGGGGGATAAAGCTGATGTTCCCTCACCCTGAAAAGTGAGATGAACGAGTCCCCCATCCCCCGCGGAATCTACGCCCATGCATTGCAGTACGGGTTAGGTTAATGAAAACTATTTTCAAAGTATGCTTAAACAAGTTACAAATTATGTGGTAGAGTCTTGCATTTTCCGTTGGGTTCTCTGTACATAATACTCTCTCGTAACTTAGTTCACACCAGTAAATCTGGTATGCCAGTAATCAATACATTATTATCTGCATTGGAACTCGAGATCCAAATTCCCACGGTGTGTACTTTAGCAACTATTGCACTGTATTCCTTTATGATAACGCAAGCAAATCTAAACATAGGTTTGGTTCTGTTGTGTAGCATTAGAGATGTTATCAAAGGTGGTTTGTAACTTAACATTTGACCGTCGACAGAGCTGCTGGCTAAACATACAGTTGCCCCATGTACTCAAAAGGACCAATTTTATGCACTATTTGTATCTATTAAACGTGAGATGGCTATCAGTTTGGGAGCAAAATCTGCACAATATAAATTTAGGGTGCTTTTCTAAAACATGTTAGGATACAGTCAGCACCATTTAATATGTCTTCTGCTGGAAAGAAACAAAAGTTAATAAGGTTCAACCGTAAACATTACAATTTCAGTTCAGGCTCCGCAACGCTAATCAAAACATTTTAATAGGAGATACTGCACTCAACAAAAAGCGAAAAAAGACTCAAAGGAAAGAGACATTGATTTGCAAGAAGGCAAATGTGTCAGGAAAAAGTTTTAAAGTTTTATAGAGCTTCTACTACAATTCTCAGAAATTCGTCTGAGAAATGTATGCTGAGACTATAACATCTGGAGAAGAAAAAGAACGCTTTCTGGTCAAGATATTACCCTTATCATACCCTTATTATAAGGTTATTGGTTGGTTTAAAGTACCTTGCTAAATACTCTAAAACTCTTATCAGCTCTTATCAGAAGGTGAAGTTAAGAAGTTGAATGTTCTTATCTAAAGTAAATTGGCACTCAAGAAGTATTGAGGTATTCAAGTAGTAATACGGTGCTAGAAATGTAATATGGTAGTCAAGAGGTAATACGGTACTCATGAAGTTGGCGAATTTTCTTCTGAAATGTCAGACTGAAAGCTAACCAACGGGATAGCGTATGAGCAGCAATCATTTAATGGGTAACATCGGAAACACAGCAACGAATAACAGTAATGGTGAGCCAAAGTTGTAATTGAAACCCTTCGCGAAGCAGCGTTGCCTACTCTGTGATAATTCTATCTTCAAAAGTTGTTTTTTTCAACTCATTACCACGTTAAGAGTATTAGTACCGTTAGTACCGTTATCTTGATATGCTATGAAAGTGTTTTGTTGGTTTTTTTCTTGCAGCTTTCAGATGCTCCACTACGAAATCTTGATCCAGACGGTTTACCGGAGTCAGCTGATGGTGAAGATACGGAACATATGAGAAAACCAACGCAGGACAGGGATGAAGAAAAGCAGTTAACTACCGACACTTCCCAGGTAGCGGAAGAGGAGATTAATGGGAAAGATACAAAACCCGCTGATGTCGAGGTACCGGTACAACAGGATATCAAGGATACCACAGAAAAGACCGACGATGAGTTACCATGGGCTATGTATAAAGGGATTCAGAAAAGGGAGAAAGAGGAAGAAGATGAGCTTTCAGACTGGAAGTCAGAAGACGGTATTATGGAGCTTATTACATGATTTCTAGCCATAGATTGGGGGTGGGGTGCAGTATTTACAGTTTATTTTATTCCCTTCTCTATAATATTTATTTGATTGTAATTTAAGCTTATAGAAACTACATGGTGAAATCTACGCAATGTAAAACAATTTTAAGGACCACGTTAACCGTGTTTGGAGGGTAAGGAGATACTTTTGAAGACGCCGCTTTTCAAACTCTTGTTGGCGGCCTGGCACCTTTTAAATTTTGTATGGTCAATAAAAATATTCACCTGTAGTTAAAATATGTCGGCAATAAGAAGATACTGTTTTGGTATTTGAAGATCCTGGAGAAAGTCTGATAATTTCTCTGTTGACGTCAGTTCTCCACATTGTATTAACTATTTAGGGCATAGGTTTTAGTACACATGATACTCTTTACTATATATGAATTTGCTGGAATCGGTGTATTGTTTGTTGTACAATCAGGAAACAACTTGCATTGTCTAGGAAGCACCAAAAAAGAAGAGTATTTTTTGCGTGAAAGTAAGCGGAAAGTAAGGGCTATCAGTGGTGATGGGCCAATCGACATGAAATCTTCACAAACAAAAATATCATAGATAATAATCAATTTAGGCGTGGTAGACGTCTTTGAGCTATGCAGTGAACAAAAGCCGTAATTATATGCCACTAGTTCATTGGGAACAAATGTATAACCAGGAAAAGTCACAAAATTAGAACTAAACTTGATAAACCTTTTAAAATATGAGGCGATAGTCAGTAAGAAATGGCGACAGAAAACTTCGGAGTTGTATAATCTTCACATCAGATTATGATGCATGATAAAGAATACGATGATCACGACCGTGTAATTTTGTATTTCGGGGCCCCTTCTTAGAATGATAACTGTAATGTTTATCTGCAGTCTTGAGGTCTATTTCCCGATGATAATTATTCATGTTTGTATCTATCTACTCAGAACTGGATGACCAAGATGGGACCAGTCCAGATTTTGATGAGCATCTCAACCAGCTGAACAATAATGAAGGTGAGCTTGAATCTGAGAATAATCCGCCGCTCCTCTTTGGCACTACTCAACAGCAGGAAATGCATAAATATGTTGACGACCTTAAGCTAGGACTAGCGGAAGAGGAAATTAATGAATATTTGGAAGAGTTTGAGAAGAAAATGGAGGAAGAAGTACTCATGATTGGAAGCATATCACTTGAGGATGTTCAGGTACGCCTAAGTGTACTTCTTGAAGAATTGCTATATTTTGTTGCTTTAGTTACTAAGCACCGTTAGTTAATTGCAGTTTTATTGCAGAAATTAATTCATGATTCTGTAACGTGAAGGGTATAATGTGCACCAGGGAAAGGTGCAAGAGTTTGAAGTTGAGCCCTAAACACGCTGTGGAAGCTAGCCCGAATCTCATATCGGCAAAGGTGCACTTTCTTCTGTTGATGTTGGCCCCCTCTATTATTCCATGTACTGATTATTATCCCTTAATGGCTGGGTACATGATGCAACAGGGCGTAATGTTTGTTATGTTGTTTGTTGTAGAGCATGTGGTAGACTTGTTTAGAAGATGCGATAGCTTCTGACCACTTTGTAGATAGATCCATGTGCTCTTATCTAAATGGTTGGCAGCAGAAGTTTAGATGACTTGGACATTGCTTGTTTTGTAGCAGCAAGATCAGTGGATGTCAGTTACGTGTACAGTTTTGTATATTGACATTCACTCGCCTGCATTGATAATGCAATGTTGCATAAAATAGTAATACTTTTATTTGATTTTTCAATAATCGCAAGCCTAGATTTCTAGTGCAGAAAGTGTTGCTAAATATATTGTGACATTTTACTTGCTTAAGATTTGTATTTTACTTTGTTTTAAGGTTGAGGAGAGAAGACTCCGCGAAGAGCATATAGGATTTCAGCAACAACAGGCCAAATTACAGCGTGACCGAAAGCAGGAAATCATGGTAGCCATGGAAAGAGCAAAGAAACATGTTATGCAGAGATTCAAAGAAAAGTACCGTAAAGTCAGGATGCGTGAGGTATGTATAGTAAGAGACGTCAGTGGACCCTAGTCTTTTCTAAAGTGTAATCTGGGCCATTGCATTAGATCGGTAAAATCACATTTGTTATGCCGAGTTTTAGTGGTAAATCATCATCGTTAGCACAGAATGCATAACCACTTTGCTCCTTTTATCTTAGTAGATTGACGATGTGATTTTAATTGTAGCAAAGCATAGTGATCACCGTAAAGCTTCTGTAGTGATTTTGATCGTCGCACCAGTAAGCACTAGTGCGCACTAAACTGTGTGCATCATGACCTTATGACGGTTGATTAAAATCCAGGTCGGTTTTTTATAACGCATTACGTGGGAGATGTTAGGGGTGATACAGTCACCTTTGGGATTGTCCATTGTAAGATATCATTTATTCCTTGCAATCCGGTGAATCGTGTATTATTTTCGTTAGCGCGCGGTTCCGATGATTGTTGTTACAAGCCCATATGTTTAAGCTAAAGTAACCACGTGTTATGTCTAGAATTTGGTATTGTATTCCTTTGATTCCAGGAGCTTGTTGACTATTAGGTCTTGGACATCTTTCTAGTTTATTTTCCAGTTTGTTCGTGTGTGGCATTGACCTACATATTTAAGAGATGAGTCGTCAACTTTCATGTAGGGCGTTCAGTGTGTGCGTCATGTACTTCAGTAGTCATTGAAAAAGTATTATATTTCACGAATACAATGTGTAAAATATGGTATAAATCGAAATGTTGTGTAGAAAAATAGCATAAAAGATCATGTTAGTGACCACTCGCCGTGTTTATTATTTTATGCCATGTGATTAAGATCATTTCTTCTAAACTCCGTATCACTCAGTTGTTTTAGTGAATACTGACTTACTTCTCTTACTTTTTCTCCTCTTGCATTACCAGGAACATTTGATGCAGCGTGATAGATTAGTGCAAGATAAGATACATCGATCATTTAGAAGAGCAGAGAATCAACTTCTCAGAGCACTCAAAAGAAGGAAAGGAGAAGTAAAGGTGATGAGCGCCTCTTCTTTTCTATTGCTTTATACACATTTTACACATAAAACTATTTTCCGAGCTACGAGAAGTAAGAAGCTGTTTGTAGAGCTGTCTCCCTTCTATGATGTTCTGACCAAGGGTAGGCCTTTTAATGGGTCATGCATCTGCCGCAATTTTCTGTCCTGGGCCATCTTTTTAATCTCCAGGTAGCTTCCTCCTACCTTCAGGTCTCTAGCATTGAATTTCTCTTCTTCAATCTCGGTCTTCTACCCCCAAATTTGGCCCCGTTATCATCATGTAGTAATCTTTCTCTCTTCAAGAACTGACCTATTCAATTCTTCTGCCTTCACGTTATTATTATCTATTATTATTGTTATTATTATTGATATTATTATTACCCGAATGCCCCTTGCCTCTCCAGGCATTGCTAGAATCTACTCACTGCCGTTATTCTCGCCTGTATAGATGTGTCGACCTGTAAATAGCTAGTCGGCCTATCTACACAGAAGAGATAATATTTGACAGAAAAAATATCCTATGTAATAGTTTAAGAGGAAAAAGTTATCATTTGGCATACAAGTAGGTTTTGTGTGACTTCCTCCCCTCCCCTTCCCCGCCTACCTTGTAAAGCCACCATTTTAGGCAGTTTTGCGTAAACGTCTCCTCTTTTAATTGGTAGTTAACGGAAAACCCTACACAGATAACATTCCCATAACTTATCGATGAGCTTCTCATTTTGGGTGCAAAAGGGAATAAGCTATGAAGTACTTTCTAACTTCCCAGCAGTAGGTCTTGATAATCGATGCCTTATCATTAATATTTTGACCTAACTCGTTAAACTTGTTCATCAATACATTCGTGTTTATGGTCCTTAAGTAGTGGTAGACATGTGCGGGAGGAGGCGTGGTTACCCCCAATAAGTTTACTTCGAAAATGACAACGGATCTATAACAAATGGAAAGTTCACAAAGTTCGGCAGTTGAAAAAACCCTATTTTTATGGGGTTTTAATTGTTTATTTTATGTTTTCTTTAGATGATGAAACCATGGTCTTGGGCCTGTTGACAGGCCAAAGCATATCTTCTCCTTAGCACAGTAGTGTCACTTTCTTTGTACCTTCGCTATGGACATGGTCCATCATCACTACCAATTGATTTTGTTTATAGACTCTTTATGGAGATCTGGTCTTCGCTGATGGACAGTTTGGAGGTAGTAAGGGGCGGCGATGGAAGGTCGACTGGAACAAAACCCCTCAGCCAATTCAGATTAGGTTAAAATGCTTACGTGGTGTGAAGGACAAATTGCCAGGTTAGTAGGTTATTGGCATGACTTCGGAATTCTTTACTACTTCATGTTGCGATTATTGAAATAGTTTGAAAATGCTACTGATGACTCTGAAATGTAAACTCTTTAGAATTATTACAAAATTCTATCCAGCGTAGTCTGTCTGTTTAACAGGCTTACTTTTTATTACAGTCTTGTAAACAAGAGTGCATAATTTCTTAGCGTTTTACTTGTTCTTATTTAATTCTGAGCTTCGATGTATCATATGCTTTGTTATTTGCCCCAAAAGCATAACGGAATTGAAGCCTTATACTGGTGATAAAACCATCTGAAGACATAGTGAAGGCGCTTGGATGTTAGTGAGACTTTGCGGAGGTGTGCGAATAAAGGGAGACATTTTGGAATTCTATGACTGTAAAGAAGACTTGATAGAGGTGTGGGGCTATAAAGAAGACTTGTTGTGTTTGCGTTTTAAAAGCCGGAAATGTATACCAGAAAATCAGATAAAAACATGAAGATTTTCTGATATGGACACGAAACAGATCTCTACTTCAGGAGTTGAAAAGTGTGTAAATATATAAATATAGATCAAGTATTTATTAGGATATTTCATGAGAGTCTCATGTTTTCCAGCAAAGCCTAGTATTTCATATAAGTGTTTGAGCTTGTGTTGTAGTTGCCACACTCCAACAAGCGTTGTGGTCAGCTTCATTTTGACTAAAATTTATGACCCGCCCTTCTGCTGTAATTGTATTATAGCGAGTCGGTACGTCCTTATGGTTTCTTTGTATGACCGTCTTGGTGGTCACGTGATGAAGTGGTCAAACTTGAAGGGGCAGCAATGGGGAGGAGCAACCCTTCCTCTCTTTCACGAAGGAGAATTCTTCAATATAGAGTTGAAGGTAAGCGTTGAATTTCCATCCGCTAAAATTTATATATTTATTTACTGAAAGTCCTTTTCTCTATTAGTTTTTATTCTAGTGCGAAGTACTGACTTGCGTTAGGAAAAGAGTTCTGTAGCTAAGTAGTAGACCAAGAAAAATAAAGAGTATAACATAAACAGGGCCATGACACAAACATAAAATGGCAATATAAATATGACTGCATATTTGAACTACATTGCTAGTAGACGTACTATGTCGCATTGGCTGCTTGTCACGGCAGCAAGTGTTTCTACCTGCCTCACGATAATTCCAGATAAATGTATACTTGGCCAAAATCTATTCAGTTTTTGGACCTCGAAGACGTAAATTTATGGTCTCATAAAGATATAATGAGTGGAAATCTATTCATCTGCTTAGGGGAGATACTGTTGTAATAGATGACAATCGTCTACGTATCATATCGCATCGTAATCGTATAGTAATCGTATCGTAGTCCTTGACGTTTCCTAGTAGCCTAATGATGTTATGCATACTTTGGCAGACCTTAGCATTCCTGTCATTTTTACACACCTAGTCTTTTATATGGGGACACCTAGAAACTTTTTGGAGAGAATCTATTTACGATATCCGTAAAAGCACTACTGATCTTCAGTTAAAGCTCTTTTGTGCTGCGTCATGTTGCATGAGGCTTATATAACCTTTGATGAACTGCTTCATGATATGCGTATGATGGATGGCCTTCAAAACTTTTTGAACTTGTGGCTTATTTTATTATTTATTATTATTTTATTTCACCACGCTACATCGAGGGAGCAAATTTGTTCGTTAAAACATGTGCGTGTAGGTACATTCCATCCGACGGGCTTCTTAAGTTTCCGTCTCCCCAATTTCCCTCACATGGACTGGGTGGGCGCCGTGACTGTGGTAAAGAGAAGTTCTCAAAGCTTCCCAACGCTGGAATCGAACCCAGGTCGGTGGTTTTCAAAGCAAGGTTTAGACCACACGGCCACACGCTCCGCATTAAAGAACTTTAAATAAAGGCTGACATTTCTCTACCGTACGTTTACGATTTCCTAATGGTTGTAGAGTCAGCTCAGCTATCGGATGAATAATAGCAGTAGTGAACTCAATGTGAGCACCTCATCTTTGGCATTAGCATTTGTATTTATATTCCAGGTAGAACCAATAGTACAATCAGTGCCAAGTATTAAAACTAGATTTGAAGTAAGCTGCATTTGGCATTTTAGTACGAGAGTAAAAAGGGAAGTGTAACTTCAACATAGTAGCTTGCGTTTTAAGATATGGTTTTATGATATTACCCAAGGGTACGTGCCACGCTTGCCTTGCATATGTGCTCATAACCGGTTAATCACCGTTGTCGGAATATATCCAATCTTCATGTATTTGAAATTCAGGTTCGTAAGAAGGATGGAAGGAAATAGTCTCTGCATGACATACTTTCCTATGAGCTTGCAGAACAATGGGTTAATCTTCTTCTTCTTCGTCTTTCAGCTGCTTCCTTTTTAGGGGTTGCCACAGCGGATCATTATTTGCCACTTTGCTCTGTCATTGCTGTCCTCCATCTCCACATCAGTAACCACCATATCCTCTTTTACAGCACTGAAAAATCTTCTCTTCGGCCTTCCTCTCCGTCTCCTCCCTGTGGGTTCCATTTGTAATACTCTCTTTCCTGTATGTTCTTCCTCTCTTCTCTGTACGTGCCCAAACCATCGCGGCCTTGCTTCTCTTAATTTCCCTACGATCGCTCTAACATGTGCTGAACCCCTGATAAAATCGATTAATGTCTTTGATAAAAGGCGACTTTTTTCTTTCTTGAGCCACACCGACTTTCAAGGGCCGTGGAGTGTTAACCATTGGATTGCCAGGGCAAAGTTTGCTCTCTTTGTTCTCATCCCATCTTGAACATTCTTTCTTCCGTTTTTATGGATTTTTTGCTATTGCGATCGTGTTGTAGTACATGTTTGTATGGGCATTAAAAACTCAAGTCATGCAGTACATATTTCTTTTGTATCACAGATTGACCAAAGTGTCTTTACTGTTTGCCCGGCAAGACCAGATGTTCGCCCAGGAATGGTCCTGGTCTATGAACTTTTCATATTACGTGGATCAGTGACCCCGACGGACAAGGTTGTTGGATGGGGATGTTTTCCAATCTGCGATAAAGCATTTAGCATTGTGGAAGGAAAGTATGTACTTCAGTAGGAGTTTTAGAAGTATGTAAAAGTTTTACCACTATCACATGGTGGCTGTTTCACATTTCTTGTTGATTTCCTAACGCTAGCACTAGCTGTTAAAGTACCCTGTTTATGTACATCGTTTACCTGTTGCTTTTGGCACTCGATTTTGTTCCATGTAACTGAAGCCCTATGAAAATGAACAAGCCATTGACTTATTTGTGGTAAGACCGTACCGGGAAGTTACACTCATAATCCATGGGTGCTAATATTGGTTTTGTATAGAGTTGTTACAGTGATGCGTCTGTAAAAGAGAAGCTGTAATTCAAAAGACGATATGGACTCTCAGTGAATAATTTATTTTAAGATTATCCTTAATTGGATTCCATCAAGGGTAATTATTTAATATTATTATTGCGAGCTTATTGTTTAGGTTAGCCACTCAAGATCAGTTCCTTAGTTTAGTTACATAGATAAGTGACTTAATAAGTTAGTTAGTTTGATAACCCAGTTAGTTTGTTAGGCAGTTAATTTGGTTAGTTATTAGGCGAGCTATGACCAGATTTCCACTTTTATCCTTTTTCAAGTAGGGATAGCTAATGCCATGTACCCATTTTCCTGCTGGGTTGGCAGTAGGAGATTTCAGATTGACGGTCGATGGTGGACTCGAACTATTAACCATCAACTTGCTAGGCCACCTCTGTACCGACTGAGCCAACTCGCCTCCATATTATATAAGCGTGCTGCCCATTCCCCAATCCCTGTAATGTTTCATCATGGTGCTTTCTTCCTTCCTAATTGCTACATATCCACTCATTTAGAGATAACTGAAGCTCGTTTGTCAAAGACAGTTGACCTGGCTGTTTCTTGTTTAAGTTCTGCTAACCAGAAATTTTAAAGTAGTTTCGTTACTTTGACATTAAGGTAAGACCATGTTAGGGAACTATATGTGAAATTAGTGATGAAGCATTCTAGATCCAGAGAAGGAAACACTGCGCTCTTTCCTGGTGTACAAGAAGATGCCATTGAAATCGTCATCTGTGTTAGAATAAGTGATTTTTTGGGTGAAACTAACATCGTTTTTCTTTCTTAGGTACAAAACTCCTTTACTTCGAGGGGACATGGACCCAAACATCGACAAGTTTAGTACTGTAGAAAAGTTGATGGCTGCTGATATGGAAAACTGGCTGTGTAATTTATATTTTGAAATTGTCAAACTTCCAAGGTGAGTTTTAGTTCTGATCTTTTGTAAATCTTTTGGTTGCTTGTTTGCATTTTACTGCTGTAGTTCAAATCCGCGTGATCATTGTTCACGTAACGTTGATACCTAGTTGCTCGTAAAACAAGAGACGTGTAGGATAATCTAAAGGCTACAGTAGAACTGTGACGATTATAATTGATGATGTATTTAGCAGCTAGAAGTATGTTCTTTACTTACATTGTTTATCGCTTTCATTTGAGCAAATGCTCTGAAAAGCCTACCTTCCCTCCTCCCCCAGCACTGTAAGCCTAGTTACTCATAACATAATGCATAGGCTACTGGGAAGTACAGTTAATGGCTAATTAGTAGATAAAGTGAAAAGTTTAATTTTTATCAAGTCTAGGCGGAAAGGTTAGTATTATCGTCGAGCTTAAGAGCGTTTTATATCGTAGTTAGCTTGAAGTAAAGAGAGTTCTGAAGGACATTGGTGTTGGGATAATGTACTTGTGTAATGAGCGCCTCTCTCGACGTGTTAGCTCTTGGGGAACTCGCTGGCAACGCTCGCAGATTATCCACAAGAATGAATCGTAAAATATACTTTTTCCACAATCTGTCTAACGTAGATCAATGACAGCGGTCATAGATCTCAGAGGTTCGTCTCAAACATTTATTACAACACATTGAACCACATATATATATTGAACTGCTACAACCAATCACAAGACAAATAAAACAGGAAGTGGAGGGTGATTGGTAAGTAAAGAATCTCGATGATGTTAGTTTATTCGTGTTAGTTTACGATTGGTTGATTGCTAGTTTTCACCCATGTGTCATTTCCATTACATTACGATAAACAGATGCCCTAGACTTACATTTAATCTTCAGCTTCATTGGGGAAAACTTTGTATGGCCAATCTGTAGTTGGTGAAACGAACAAGAGCTCCCGGTGGGCATTTGTAATGTGTATAGATAACATTCTGGTGTAAGTGCTATTAGATGTTGATTGGATACTTTTATCTGTATTTAAGATAGGCACCCGGTCGTTTTTGCATCATAACTCATGCGAGAACGAGTGACTTGCATTGCGGTATAGGTTTAAAATTATTGGAAATATTCATGCTATACGTCGAATTCATTAAAACAAAACTTGAATTCGTTTTCATTCGTTTTATACACTACAAGACTAGCTTTGCCGATAGTAATTTCTGGTTCATCTTCGTTATTTCCAATATGCTGGTATTGTCCATTGTCTCCTGATTTTGTTTCGCTGTCTACTAATTACGTATTGATATACTTGACAGAGTTACGATTAAGTTTTTAATGTACTCTTGTGACCTGTTACAGGTACATGGCTGGTCAGAAGGAATATGAAGTTGAATTACAATTCACATCAAGCTTGGTTAGTTACCCTCTGCGTACTAAAACCGGGGAGGAGTTTGTTGACGGAGAAAAACCTGTCTACGGCTCACAAGTCGATCTCGGGTCAATTCGTGCAAGTCGTGCTACCCTTCGGAGTAGCCATAGCGCAAGTTTTTTTGGTAGCACTTATGGATTTGATCAGAAGCCAGAAGAAGAAGAGGACAAGCCAGGCCCAAGTAATATGTTAACGGTCGGAAGGGTTGACATGGGGAGTAAAAAATTAAGGGTAAGTAACAGCAACTACTTCCTAAGTGTTAATTATGCAATTTTCATCTTCCTTCTTGCCTTTTCCTTTGTTAATACTAACCTCTTCCTCCATTTTAATATTTGCTTCCAGTGTTCCGTGATTTGTTGTGTTCAGTGTGGCGTGTTTCTTCTTTGCTTTCGGTTTGTTATTCTTTGTTTTGCCTTCTTATTACTCTCTTCTGCAGAATGAGTTTTCGTTAACTATAATTCGTGTGTTGTATATTTATATTTATTCAGATGTTTTTAGTTTAACAGTGTAACTTTTTATATTGTTTAGGGATCACGATCTGGCTCTATCAGCTCAACGAATTCCCAATTGCAGAAAGCTGATGGTTTATCAACTGAAATCCGTCACAGAAAAGTCTCCAAACCATCTCACCAGGATGGAGATCCAAACAAGACGGATCATTACCCAAGAGCTTTCACCGTTCATGGCTCCCGAAAAGTTGTAGAAGAAAGGGGCGTTTGCTTAACTGATGATAACGACTCTAGTGGTACCGACTTTTCCGATGATGACGTCTATAATATAAAGAAGGATGAAACCTACAAGCCCGTCAAAGGGCAACCAGGGATGTTTTACAAGGTAAGGATTGCGTATGTTTGCCCAAAGGTTCGCCGGTAAGGAGGAGGCGGCTGCAAATAGACGTGTTACTAGCAATTTGTAACCTTTGCAGAGTTAGCACAACATCCTTGACTATCAGCGGGAAGCTATTGCTTGAATTAGGATTTGCAGTGTAATAGTACAGGATTGTGTAGTAGGAATACAATACTCTGCAGATTTTATAGATCAATGCCCTGCGTCAGCGACAATTTGCTGCAGGGTAATTCCATTACTTTGGTACGATGTAACACCAGTTTATTTAAGCAATGTAACTTCGGTACCAGAAATTAGGTATAGCACATTTTGAGCTTTTAACAACGTGAGAGTTTCCAACATTACTTACTTATGAATAGATTATTTGAATTTTTTGCACCCAAATATGTTTTGATTGTCTTGATTTCAGACAAGATATCTTTTACTATTCCCGATTTTTGTCTCACGCATATAGATGTCGTTCTTGCTCTACACATTATGAAAACCCTCCTACCGTTAGTTGCTGGGTGATCTTACGAACGCGTAGTTACACCTCACACAAAAACATAACTTACACACACCCAGAAAAACATGCCTTTGATTTTCACAACTATCGTAGCATGTACTCGATCTCTTACGTTTATAGTAATGTCATATTGTTCTTTCTTCTTATTTTGCTCTTCTCCGTTGTAATCCCTTTCAGATACATCAAAACAACCCAGGGGAAGTGTACGCCCGCAAGATGTACACTATGATTCCAAAGACGCCCAAATTAAACCAGCAACGTCGTAGAAAGAAGTTGTCTCGTTTGGAAGAACTGCAGCAGCACACCTACAGCGTCAAGTACGTTATCTTGTCTTTATATTTATATATTCATATATACCAGGAAAAATCAAGGTTTAGGTTTTGTTGTTTAAATTATGCAATTGGTTAATTTGGAAAATCTTAGGTACAAACTAAATTTGTAAACCCGCCTTTCCTTATCAATTAGTAAATTATTTTTCATTCCTCTTACACTTTATTACTGCGCTATTTTATTTCACCCGGCAGTTAAGTAGTAACCATGGTTTAAAACTATGCGTCGTTATTTTAAAGTATTTGTTCGGTAGCCAACGTCCTATCTCGTAATGCTAATATCATAGAACTTTGTATTCTAATTACGTTGTATAGCATTACTGCAACTGCTTGGTGGTATTGTAAGATAACTATTACACCAGACCCTATTGAGCCACTTTCTGTAGTTTAAAATGTTTCACAAGTACGTTTCTCGTTGACGCAAGACCTTGGTTGTAAGATCGGCTTTCGTTCAAATTTCTTAAATTCTTTTCTTATATTTGCTCAGATAGAGATAGCGTATGATATAATTACGTATACTGATTTTAAAATATGGTCACTTATTGTCTTTTTTATAAATCAACTATTCTTGTGGCAACTTTTAACAGTGTTATCTCTACATAGTAATCTTGTAAAGCTTTGCTTTCATAACATTATTACAAGCCTTTTACTCAGTCTTGACGTTCTGTTGTATCTGTAATAAGGTAATGATCAGGCCGTGCATGGATTATTGTTGTCATCTTTGGGCTGCTGTACCAAAGTGCTGTCTCAACATATTTGACCGGCACCAAAAACGAATTTCTCGTGCGGTTGGCTCTGCACTTGGCCTGCACACTTCAACCCCTGTCTCATCGCGCATATGTTGCATCTTTGAAGTCTTTTCTATTGGTACTACTTTGGTAAGTGTTCTTCTGAGTTGGCTGAGTTGGCTCCTCTTCCTCTCATCATGTCATGATCCACTCGGTATACTGAATCTCTGCGTGACTTTTCTGTTTCAATTCCTAAAACAAACAGAAATTTCTATGCTAACAGTTTCTTCCCTAGGAGTGCCAAGTTCTGGAACTCTCTTTCTTGAGACTGCTTTCCTCTTACTTATGATCTTGACACTTTTTAATCTAATGTCAATCACCATCTTCTTGGAAATCTTTAATTTTTTGTCTTTAATTACATCTATTTTTCTGTTTAATTTTTCTTTCTACCTCTTTCAAAGTAACTCAATACCTTGAAGTGGCAACTCTGCCTTGTATTGAGTGAAGGAACAAAAACAACACAACATCAGAACGCACGGCATGTCACATTACATCTCGTCAATTCATATCACAGGATGCCACATCAGAAGACCTTGCATTGCATGACATGACTTTACATCAACTCATATTAAGTCGCATCACGTCACCTCACATCACTTTATAAGCGATGGCGTTTTGGCATGTAGTTTAAGGATATCAAGAGAAGCAAAGAGAACTATTTTTATAATACTTTTTGTAGATTTTCGTTCCTCTTTTTGGCCAGCGTTAGTGCAACCCCTTTAAATCAAGGTTAAGGATCAAAGGCAAAGGCAAAGGTGTTTAACTTAGATCACTGATGATCTGATAATCTGGAACAGTTGAGAAAGCCCCGAAACTGTTACAATACTAGTAGAGTTGTATGAACAATTTGATAGAATAGAAACAGATTTTGAACAAGCAAGGGTTTATGTATGGGAACTGGAATTTTCACGGAAAATGACGAACTACTGTGGAAGAAATCTAGATAATTAGGCAGTTCCACAACAAAGAACCTGCATAAACACTACATCTGTTACCTGATGAAATCTTTCCCTGTTTTTCCTTCAGACCTCCATGGTCACATAAGGGCCGCATTCCTCGCAGAGGAAGGGAGAAGGCACAGTACGTCAGTCGTATGTTACTAGCCGAGCTTGGTCTCTCGCAGTGGAGGAGCTCCGAATTTTGGGCTATGTTACTGATGTTAACAATCACATGGTGGATACGAATGTTTCTCCACTACCTTGGACAACTCGGTCTGATTTATGCCATTCTGGTTCCGGTGAATAAGTGAGTGATGATCTATTTACTAGTTGTAGCAAAGCAATGCATTCTATTACGACATATATTACCTCGTTTTCATGCCAGTGTATCGTTAGTATTAGATTTCGTTTTATTAGTAGTGGTGGTGCTCTTACTACGGACAGTTTTTTACACATCAGCATTTGTAAAAGAAGACCATTTTTATTAGCATCAGAAATCAAAATCAGCGTTAATTTTCAGCGAAACTCCGAGGGATGAACGGATAGCACTGGCCGTGACGTCATAAACGCCACTAGCAGTGGTATAATCTTAAAATGCTGTTGTTAACAGTTTTGAGATTATTGACGTCAACGACTGATGACCGCCACTAGCATTTCTAGAAGCAGATTATGTTCCTTTCCACCTTCAGCGACAGCATCATGGAATTGCTTTTGTTTGTTTGAGGCATTTTTGATAGTCACAATTTTAAGAAGTTATTGTTTTGTATTATTTGACTCGCGGTGCATGTATTTGAAGCAAGTTATCTGATTTTCTTAACACATGCCCGTGCAGTGGTATTATACTCTTACGGTTGGTAATGGTGCACATCTCCTATTGTTTCACAGACCATTACAAATTTTTTTTCTCTATTATATTATTAAACGTTAGAGATGGTTGTATTCGAGCTGTTTGGTTTGATAAGAGCTTTTGTGTTATCATACATGTTAATCCTTGTTTCAGTGCGCTTATTTTTCATGGAATCAGAACATAATGTAGC
>JAAAKL020001168.1:0-32761 GCA_010016065.2 Carybdea cf. marsupialis auct. non (Linnaeus, 1758)
ATAGACTCAGGTTGGACGTAAGAATTTCAGTGTCAACTCTTTCAATATTGTGAAGTAACGCCTAGAGAAGAGATGTTTGAGCGTAAAAGGAAATAGCCATTTAGATAGATTTGAGAATAGTCAAAGTCCAAGTCAAAAAGTAAAGTTTGAGATTCTTTAATTTGTGTTGTTTCTATGCTACACATAATATATAAATAAATTGACCTTTTTAATGGAGATTCTAGGAGTCATGTAATCGAAAATTGTAGTGGTTGTTATTGATGGGATGATTCCATTGCCGTAGAAAATTTCAGACGTTAAGCCTAAGTTGCAAGGCGAAAGTTGCTAGCAGATAAAAAAAGGTATTTTGAAAAGATACTATAGAAATAGAAATTATGTCACCACTACTATTCGAACCCGTGGTCCACGCATTTGTAATGTGGTATTTTGTATTTACTCAACTGTCCAATGATGACCAGATCAACTTTCTCTGACACTTTTAGTTTGGATATGGATACACGGACACTTCTTCTTGTTGTCATAATCATCTGCAGTCAGTCGTTACAATTTGCTGGTATGTATTATGTTTTCAGTTTACTCTGCATTATTTTAGGTTCAAAAGTTTCTGATCAGAAAAAATGTATAAATGCTAATGATTTATTATCATGTGTTCGTAAAATTAGTAAGAGATTGATGTTTGCAAGTGGCTTAAATATAAAAAATGAAACCCATCAAAAGTAAAAACGTGACTTCAATAAGGAGGGCATACTTTCTGAGGGACATTGCTATTTCTGAGGGACTTTGCTATTTCTGAGGGACATTGCTATTTCTGAGGGACATTGCTATTTCTAAGGGGCATCGCTATTTCTGAGGGAAATTGCTATTTCTGAGGGACATTGTTATTTCTGACGGACATTGCTATTTCTGACGGACATTGCTATTTACACATATTATATTAGTGCAACTTGTGGAATGCTCCACAACAATGTTCCCTTCCAAAAGAATCCAACATTTCATAGCTACCATCCTCAAAAAATAAAAGTTAAGCAAAATAATCCGAGGTATTAATGTAACAATAAAAATCCTGGGAGCAGTGATGAAAGACTAAAGTGTGACAGTAGATGTGGAGTAGGTCCTGCTGCTTGAATGGCCTCAGTGATGCTTAATGTAGTAAGATTGTGGAATAAAGCTGATTTCAATACGGAGAATGCTTTGAAATATATTTTTAGACATGTTAATTTTCTAGGGTTTGATTCCAAATGTTCTTGAGAAACGTTGTTAAGGAATGTTGAATCATAATAGCTACTTTTGTACAAATCCCAGAAAAAAGGTTGATCTTGCCTTGATCAATCCTTAAGAATCATGAGAATCACTGAAAATATTACTTCACTACATTAATAAAGTACGATACTGTTGAAAAGGGTTTGGATATTTCAGGTACTGTTGTTCTTGAATCGGATATCACAGATATTCAATAACAGCCATGATCCTCTAAATAGCTGTTCGAACAGACAGATGACTGTTTGCCATAAGTCAAGTCAAAGTCGATAAATCAATACCTTAGTCATATCCTATCTATCGAGTAAGTGAATAGATTATCATGGCTTCTTCGTATTTTTTCGTCTTCATCTTCATCGTATATTTACATTTGGCGAGTTTGTTCCATTTAGATGTCATTCTGTATGGTCTGTCGTGGTCACGTCGTCAAACATTTTCTGATGATTACAGATGTATTGTAGTACTTCAAACGGAAAAACTTCAAACTATACATCAAAATGGTTTCTACAAGTTAACAATACTCTTTTCGGCTCAGTGTAGGGAAAGGGGATTTTGCTCTCCTTTTAAAAAGCTTGTAGCCATATCAATAATATCGTGCAGGAAAACCGTCAGGTTTGATAATATTTTACATGCTTTAATTTTCAGCTACTTTTACAAATTATTTGGTCAACTGACGTCATTATGATGTTTTTGATGTCATGGTTTTACTATGTTCAATTTTTCCAAATGTTTAATTTTCCTTTTAATACCTGTGCATTAGATATATCATTGTAAAGGGCGATAAAAGAGGAGTGTGGCCATGTTATGGCTTGATAAAGTTTGAAAATGTTATGACATCTTTAGTGATTGATATCGTTCCAACGGAGTACATATCCTAGTATAAAATCCTCATTCTCAATCAGAGACATTAGATATCAGATCCCGTTTGAAATAATAGATTAATTCGATCATTGAAGACTTTCACAAAAAATATAGAATTTTATCCCAAAATTTTTAGTCTACTAATTTCAAGTGTAGGAAATACTCCCACCTTACAGGAATAGGAGGCTACGTTTTACCCTAAAGTAATATGATTAGCTTTGAAAAACAGTTACAAAACCATAAAACACCATCAGTAGTACTGGGAAAGCCTTAAAGTGTTCAGATGGTTTGATAGCGTTCCTGAATATGAAAAGTAAAGCAAAGTACAAAGCATGCGTACTATGATGCGTCTCGTAAAACTAGGTCTAGACCCAGTGCTGCCTTTCGGCCTCAGTGTTCATAAAGCAATATGTCGACTTATATCTTACACGAGATTTATAATTGCTTGCCAACTGTTTTGGATTTCTCCTTAAGCACGAGGTAGCATACTTATTTTCTCGTTTCAGGTGCAAGAAAAGCTGGATGGAAAAGGATGCAAGGTGATTTTAAGCGATCATTGTATCATCATATTCTGATATTTTTCAAGAAAGTCTCTTCTTATAAGGCCTCCCGATTATGTCCCCAAAATGTCTTGCATTAGAAAATAGATTCTACAGAAGATAGGATCTAGACGTGTCTACGTTTCTTCAGATTAAATTTTTTGATGCTGTTTCCGAAATGTTTCGCATAAGGCGATAATGGTCACTTTAAAACAATCCTGTCCTAGTGTTAGATAGCATCAACCCGTAGTTGATGGAGGAGCCGAATGTTTGCCAACGGTGGAGAGCAGAGGGCAGGTCAGCAATCCTGATTATGGTCTCTGTACTTCAATAAGGAAGGCAACAGGAAAGCACCTTATTAATTCTCAAAATGACAGTCATGACAATAAATACAAGTTGATGAAGAGTGAACGACGTAAAGGAGACTGAGGGCAATGAATTTAAGTGTCGTATCCTGCAGGAGAGGAAGAATGACCTCTCAGATAATCATCATGCAAAACCCCCTCCACGGAGAGTGGGAAATTGGACTGTATGATATGAGAACAATGACACAGTTAAGGAAGTTTATTACAGAGTAGTACGTCGGATAACTGAGGAAGTAAAGTTTTGAAAATCCGAGGTGAGAATGGACAAAGAAAAATCGCGGAATTTTGCAAAGAAATATATTAAAAAGGTAAATGGACTGAGGACTTCACAAGATGTGTGCTAAATACCGATCTAGAAGAGGATAAATACAGCGAAATTTGAAGAACAACGCGCAATTGATGAAATAATCCTTACAATTAGAACAGAGAGCGAAGTAGATCAATTTGAATCTAAAAAGGGAAAAGAGCTCGTCAAGCAATAGCTATAATGACGTTCTTAGGTAAAAGGTCGATGGAAAGTGATTTAAGTGTATATATCTGTTTTGTTGATTATTGAAAAACCTTTTGACTGTGTCAGATGGCTCAGGCTATTAGCAACACTCGTAGAAATGGTCATTGACTGGAAAGGTTGATACGGCAATTATATACGAATGAGAGTCTCAGCATTAGAGTAGATGAAGAAGAGACAGAGTAATAAATTAAAGTACAAGGTGTACGTCAACGTTGCCTTCCTACCAAAACTCTTTAATACAAAGTTAGAGAGGGGCTGTTTAGGTTGGGGAAAAATACTTGAGGTTGTGAGATTTGCTGACGATCAGGCAATTGTAGCACACTTGGAAGACCTTCAAGAGATTATGTCAAAACTAAATAAAGTAGCTGAAAGATAAGGAGGGAAAATCAATACATAAGAGACCAAGACCATGGAAATAGACAAGGAAAGATCAGAAGTGAATGTGGAAATTAATAGAGAGAAAGTTGAACAAGTGTGAGAACTCAAATACGTAGGAGATGGAAGGTGCGGGAGGTAGATCGTATCGAGAAAGCATTCAAAATGGAAGGAAAGAACCTATTGACGAAGGGGCTGAGTTTGAACCTGAAGGAAAGAATTCTTAAGTGGCTCATATGTAGTGTATTACCATACGGCTACGAGTCGTGAACATTAACAAAAAGAGAAACTGACAAATTTGAAGCAGAAGAGATGGGGTTCTGTGGAAGAATGCTCAGGATAGGATGGACTGATCAGGTGAGAAATTAAGGCGTTCTCAACAGAGTCGGTAAAGAATGACGTCTTTTGAAAGAGATCATCGAAAGAAAAAAATTGCTCACAACCTCAAGCACAAAAGTTCCATGGAAAAGGGAAAAAATAAAAAATTGGCTATAAATAGTTATTGTTTCAACAATAAGAAAGAGGCAATACTTCCGGCTGCTAGCAAAAGTAATTTGGTATTTTTACTAAGAATGGCTTACGTTGTTAGAAACAAATGTCTAAACGAATCGTTTCATCGGACAATGTGCTAGTGACATTAAATTGTTTTAAAAATTCCGTGTTTCTTGGTGTATGTTTTATTGTTTGTAACAGAAATGTTTTCATTCCTATGGTATTACATGCTGAATCGTCCGAAAATTCTAAATTTGCAGTAATGATATAAAACTCTGGATTGTAAGCATTGCATTAACTTACGAAACTGTCGGCATTTGCAAAATTCATCTTTTGAAGCGCGGGTATGCACACCTATAGTCAAGTCATATGTCCTAATATTTCGGGTCCAACACTTTTCGGACCAAAATTAGTTAATCGCCAACATCCTCCTCTCCCACTTTTGCTCGTGCGCATATGTTTTGATTGCCACATAATCATAACGATCGCTGATTTACATTACAAAGGCCAAAATAGAATTGAAAGTACTCACCCTGCGCTTTCCAATACATTTACCCATCCGTAGCATTGGTTCTCAGAGATATGGGAGGAAGGGGAAGGACACGCCATTACCTTAACGTACAAAATCTATGCAGCTGTTAAGTAGATTCATACCTAACAAGATTTTGCTTGAAAGAGGAGGTCATGCACTACGTGTTTTTCGTTGTTGTTTTCTTTTGCCCTGATTTAACATAGAAAGTCATTTGAAACGAAACTTAACACGCGCCAGCTGTATTACGTATCAGGACCTAATTTCGTGTTTTCTTCTTCATTAATGATACATTTCAAATGCTTTCGTTTGCTTCTATTCTGATGTAGCACTTGCAAGGAAATGGGCACCTAGAGTTTGGCTGCATAAAGCAGAGAAATTCTATCCATCTTCGGTTGGTTTCTTTCTACGTCATGTAAAAGTGGTGGACAGCACAGGAAATGCTATCAAACAACCACCAATTCTTACAGTACGTAACCTGCCTGCTAAAGATTCTAAGCATTATCTCACAACCAAGGAAGAGTTGAAATGTCCAAACTGCACAAACATTCCAATGCTTCGTGGACAAATATTTTTTGGCACATGTGGCCCCACTGTGTATGCCATTGTCAGGAAAACAAACAAAGAGACACGTGACATTTTCTACTGGTTCTTTTACCCTTACAATAGAGGAAAAACAGTGTGCAAAAAGATAAAGATTCCTCTTTGCGGAGGCAAAAGCCATCAGTTTGGTCACCATGTTGGTGATTGGGAACATATTTCAATCCGAGTAATCAAGGGAAAAGCAAAGGAAATTTATGTAGCATTCCACTCATCAGGTACCAAATACTCCTGGAATGGAACCCATTTTCATAATGGCAATGATGTGGTGACCTTTCACAAGGGTCATCCTGTCATTTACTCAGCGAAGGGTTCACATGGTTCGTGGGTTACACCTGGTCGTCATGTCTATCTGAAAGTGCTTGGAATTGAGTTGTTCGATGAAACAAGTCCTGGAACTGCTTGGGACACATGGAGGCATCTCTCTGTAATCAGATTTCATAAAGATCATTTAAGATACCATGGACGAAATGCGTTTATGAGATTTCAAGGCTTTTGGGGTAACAAAGAACAACATTGTCCATTTAAAAAACTTGTCGGTACTTGTACACTTGACTGGGGTCCAAGATCACTAAATTCCAGACCTGCATTACAGAATTCAAAAGTTCTTGGTGACCAACCTAAAAGTATTCAAACAGATAACGATGCTAATGTTCTAGAGAACGCATTAAGAGGTATGTCAGAAGCACGCCTGACTGGTAGCAGTGATGGGACTAAGGAAAAATAATAGAGTTATTGAAACTAGGGGTGCACTAAATAATGAAGTTTACTACAAGGCTGGATACCAAACAGGCTTGATAGCTTAGAAATATCCGCCGGGATAATACTCTTGTCATGATTATGGGTTGGTAGTACGCAATGCAAATGGCTGCACTATTGTCCTACGATCATAATGGTCATTAAAACATAAAAAAGCTGCATATAAGCGATGTGTTAAGAAAACTTCAGGCTTCAATATTTAGTAGAAAACCTGATTTTGTGTTATGCCTCTCATTTGATGACAAGTATGGCCAAAACTATTGATTCTACAAAAGTATTCTGCAAATGGGTGAAAATGATCTAGATGTTGATATTGACTAAGGTTGTTAACAAAATTTACAGTAATGAAAAAAGATTATTCATGTGTGAAATGTGCAATCAGATGCCAAATACATTCAGTACCCGATGCAGCCATAGTTAAACTTTGGAACTGTGCACGAATTCCGACTCCTTGGACCTCCTTTCCAAAAGTAGTTTTTCTAACATTCTTGAAAGGTACTCATCCCTCAACAGAGTGGACTGTTGAGCTGCAATATTAACATTCTTTATTGCACATCGGGATATAGATAAATAGAAATTAAAGTTTGGTTAAAAAATCTTTGAATCGAAGGCAATGGAAGTCTGGTGTATTGAGCTTAGATTTGTGGGAGACGTAATCAGATACTCATTATGGAACTTGATAGTCAACGTACTGCAAGGATCCTCAGTTCCACCATTTTAATGGATGTATCCCTGTGATATTTATCACTGCAGAAAGCAATTGAAATTACTAAAACCCGTCAAGATGGGGACTGGCAACACAGTGTAAGACATAGAAGGGAAAACAGCGACGTGAAATCAAGCAAGAGTCTTCTATTCGGAGCAAACGCCTCTTTTGACTAGTAACTGTAGTTGTTTATGACGTTTAAACATCTTAAGCAAAAGATCTATTTCGACACAAGAATCCGGCGAGGAAGTCTTGTAATCTCATGTTTTCAATGAATCTGTGTTAAAATTGTGTTTGCGAATGAAATAGAATGTAGTATCGTGCCCTAGAATGTTGTACGCTTATAACAGTTTTTTAGACCGCGCAAATTTTTTGTTTAGGGGTAGTGGGACTGTACGAAATTAATTTATGTCCTGTAAAAATATTTCATACTTTTAGCTTGATTAATACTTTTTCTTGTTTTGTAACAAATTATTTTTAAGTGGATTAAGTTACTTTGTAGTCAGCTAGTATTTGCAAACAATTTGTGTCATCGATGTTCATTGCTTCATCTTTTTCATATATTCATACAAAAATACATACATTGTTTTTCTCCTTGCGTTGATGAATAGGTGTAAAAATGGGTGGCTGCAGATTTATAGTACAAGTTGATTTTATTTCCTATCACAGTGTTCTACGACAACCTTTTAGGGATGCATAATCATATGCGTCGTAAAAATGTTTTCATGTGCAACTACGCTAGGATTCTGGATCAAGTATAGCCTTTCGGCCAAGTCAGCCCTAATAAATGTCAGGAAATGTCAGAGTCAAATGTTAAACAGGGACACAATAGACAATCGTGTTTGCCAAAAACTCCCTAGAATTGATATATAAAACTACTGCTGTACATCCATGGTTTATTTTATCATTACAGTTGAATGACGCAACTTTAAATCTTTGCTAGTACTGAGCAATCATTTGCAGCAACGGCCAAAAAGTGATCTTGAGCCCCTCGTTGTTTGTTGCTTAAAAGTCAAATTTGGCGTAACTTGGTTCAACAGAGTAACTAGGTCCGGAACACTGGATTATTTATTGTACAGAATCGCGATGGGGCTATCGATATCTACGTCTTCTCATGCTATGTTTGCAACATCAGAGTTTCTCTCGTGATTGCAAATACGTAGTCGGGCGCAATATGTTATATGAGACTTAATCTCTTGCGTATATTCTAGAAGTTTTTTTCCTATCCATTGAATAAGACTTATTTTCTGATTAATTTTAGAGGTAATTAAAGTTTTCAAGGTACTTGGTAAATTTTATAGTGTTCCATACCAGACGGGTTCCTAAAGTTCAAATCAGAACAGATTTGCCTAATGAGTTCCCCCTTTTTACAGTTATGTTTGAGTAATCACTTTAAATGCATGAATTGTCCAATTTATTCAAAGAGGAAGTGGCTGCAATCACAGTATAGCAAAAGCATCAATTTAAATGCGAGAAAGAACATGATAGTAGGGTTAGGGTTTACACAATTCCAGTAAACATGATAACTTTATAGCAACATATGTGTGAATCTTTAATTTTTCCTCATTTTCGTATCAGTGCAAGACTGACTACGTTGACCTGATAAATTTGAGATTGCCTGGCGGAATTAAGCAGCATGTTCCTTCTTGTATTTGCCGAGCATCAACTCGAATAAGGAAACAGCCACCTCCGAGTTTCAGAAACGAAAAACTCTATTCTGCAATGTAACACAGTCATTGGACAGCACATGCTCGAAAACCCACACCGTACGAAAAGTATGGGATATTGCAAATGATCGTTTCCATGTTATGGGACAGGCTAGGTCAGCCTTCAATTTCTCTGTTCTGGAATCAGTTCTCATTATTGTAAGAAAGTCTGTACTTCGGAGGTAGATCATTCTAACAGCACTAATCAGACGATCCCAAATTCTGATTGGCTCAAACATTCTGAGCTGGGTATGAGTTACATTCTCCCCATTTCGCGTGTTGTGAGGACTGTCAGACGTAAATAGCTTTTATGTGGAACATGGTAGAAGGCCTTTCACATATATAAAATGGTTTGTGTCGGCGTAAATTTTGTCAGATCAACCAAACCAATGTCCCCTTGATTAAAATGTATTAGATTTAAGATAAAATGAAAAGTACGATTCATGTACAATCAAGAGCGTTCCGAACGGATGAACACCTTCCGTAAATTGTTAAAATTCTTATGAGCTGCCCCGGGCGCTTTCTGTAGAGAGCAAACATTAAAAACAAAGCACTGTACTTGGTACGTTAAAAACTTCTACCAAAATTCCTGATTTTCAAATACTGCTTTGAATAACATAATGGGTCGACGGCTATTTATTTTACATCGTAAAACCGTGAGAAAAAGAGCTTAGACACATTGGCCATTTCGATTTGCTAACGAGCAGTGCCTTTACTGTTTTAGAACAGGTTTTATAGATTTTAGAGTGTCCACCAAATAAGAATTCAGTTTTCCAACTTTGAATTGTGTCCTTCTTCATGTGGCTTTCTGATGTGTTAAGTGGTAAAGAATGAAAGTTGTGAGGATCAGCGCTACTTTCAAATTTGCAGTGCCGGTTTACATTTTCAGACGCTTTCCTTGCGTCTCAGCTACACAATACAGGACTGCTTGTGGTACCATATAGGGCTTTCAGTTGCACTGTACAAATGTAAAACATTTTGCAAAAGCAAAATTGCTTTGCTACTGTAATAGCTGCCAATCAAATTTGGGGGTGGTGCTACTCCTTTTCTCCAGGCTCTCAGGTACACTTGCTGCTCCGATATCTCTCTTTCAGAATGGGATGCTGTCAGATCAAGTAATTGAGCTATCATCATTTTTATTAGTCACTCGATTAGTTATTACTTAACTGGTCGCACCCTGAATCTGACCAATCAGTGTGAACTTAACTGGCAGGTGCATACTAAGCTATTGGGTCGTCAATATCAAAACATTTTATGACGAGTCTTAATACCTCCAGAAATTTGTTAGCCGGGAAGCTTAGACTTGCAAATATCGAGGTCTCTATGTGTAGGAATGCTGCGGAGTCGAAAGACAACATACAGACATTGCTCTACCCTTTCTCTCATTGACTGTCAATGGACTTGAAAGTCTTGATGATGTAGGGATAGTTTGCTTCAGTTCTTGTCAAAGGACACCAGCTTGGAATACACTCGTAAGACGGTTCCAATGCAACTTGCACACAGTAGATTTATGTACATTGCAACGTGCAGATTGCACTTGGAATACGCTCATAAGACACATCCGGGAAATCTTGGAATGCACTTTTTGCCCACATTTAGCCTCCAGCGGCCTCTGAGGCTGCAAAGTCGCTTATAACCTGCCCCTGGTCTAGGAGAGTGTCGATACAAAGTTTCATGATGATAGGCAAAGCGGTATGGCCGCCTATTCCGTTGACACACATACACGTACACAAATACACACACAGACATTCTCGCTTATTATAATAGATAATATGACTGCAACTTTGACTGGTATCAAAAGTTAATACAGTCAAGAAACAACGTTTTCATTGGACAATTGAAAGTTTTTTCATGCCGCCTTTCTTCAGAGTTGTACATGGCAACAGTGCAAATGAAACTCAACCAAGGACAAAAGCATTACCGAGCGAACGAAACGCATGAAAATTTGAATAAAGAAATACATTCCAACAGAAATATAAAATAACAAAAAAGAATCTAATAGAATGCACAAGGCTAAAATAGTCGTGTGGTAAACACAAAATCCTTTTGCCTGCCCAAATCTGAGTCCAATTGCACCTTAATAAATACTTCCTCCAAAATTCGAAGATGGAGACTGGACCTAGCATGTTCTACAACCGAGAAACAAGAATTGTTATAATTATCAGCGCAGGAAGGATTCAAAATATGATGCTTGCCAATAGCTGAATCGGAATCGATCTTACGATCCGAGACCGTAAGGCTATTCACGCAGAAGGCTAATTTACGTTCAAACCGGGTCATTACAATTAAACTATCCATGCTAACTATGAGCAAGAGGCCTCTTGTCCAATCAGAATGCGGTATCAGGCTAGTGAAAAAAACGCGAGAAAAACACGAATCTCGAAGGTCAGACAAACAAGCCACGTTTTGATGCGAACCTACAGGGTACAGGGACCGCATGCAGATAGCATCCTGCCATATAATGGTCGAACGTTGCTCTTGGGGTATTTGTGAGATACCCAGAGTCAGAGAAGCCTTTTATCCCTTTTCTCAGACCAAAATGAAATTTATTGACTCGTTTGTGCTTGATAAAGGTTATGGATGAGCCGGATTTTAGTTGAAAGTCAACAAGTTAGACAAGATCAAAGTCTTTTGTTCAACGGTAAGAAAAGCTTCCACTTCATTTCGAGTTTCTTGTGTTGAATGCCACTATTATTAACTATATATATCAACACATCTATCACAGTGTATCGTCTCTACGATAACTTCAATGTCTTGATTGATCGTTTATTAATCAAGTGGTCGTGACAATCCCAGCTAAAATTCCTTCCTGCTGTGAAATTTTGATCTTATGAACACTATTGATCGACGAATGTCGTGAAATCGGACACTTGGCATCGATCTCTCTCTTGTAGCATTTCGTTAGTGGCAATGGCCTCGGCCGGAGAGAAAATCCAACACATGTATACAGGGCCGTAAAAACGATCCTCAAGGGGGAATCATTGTATTCACAAACAATATCTATGCTATGAATTCGTACGTAACAACACTTTGACTAAAAGTAGTGACAAGAATCTCCCTGATTCCCGGTTGTTACGTCCCTGCCAAAATGTTTTACTGTCTTCAGTGACAGTTGGAATACGATTTGATTTCAGATCATAGACCGATTATATACAGAAAATCGTGCAAGGCATATTCTGGTTTTCCTCGATGCTGGATGTGTGTTGTACCTCTTTGGCATACTTGAAATCTTAGAAAGGGTCGTTGTTGCACACTACCAAATTTGCTGCTCACTTGCCTGATATCTGATAACATCCAATTCAGCAGAGTACCGTTAAGATCTTCAGGATTTTGATGTCATTATCCGTAACCTCCGGTAAACTAAGAAAAACCTAAATAGGATCTAACAAACAAAATTTCTATGTTCAGCCCCTTCCCTAAAAAGCCCTTCTGTTTGGGATCTGAGAAAATAATAACCCTCTTCCCTATTAGTTGCTCCACAAACTAGTCAATACTGAAGAATTTTTAAGATACAAATTTTATTCGTGCTATTTCCTGTATTTATATTAAACTTTCTACGGTTTATTCGCCTTCATCAAAGTCCTGTAATTATACATCTGCACTTAAGACCTGCAAAAAATTAAACAGAGGCAAATCTGTATTATGTAAATATAATTTAGAACCTCTCTAGATTAAGGGCCCGATTCTCTAAATATTTGGACAAACAAGCCCGCACGAGTTTTAGTACAGAATATTTGGCTGCATGAAACAGTCTTGGCCAACCACACAGAGTAAAATATCTCTGAGGCATAATGTTTATGGACAAAATCTCCGAGTGATAGTGGCAGACAGGCAGTGATGTACATGGCATCACGCACGAATCCAGATATGTGTGCAAGGGGCAAGGTAGCTTAATTCTGCTACCAGTTCACTTGAACTTTGCTTAAAAGTACAATTATTTTTTTGAATCCGCCAAACAAAATACCTTCTTATGCAATAGTATGGAGGTCAGTTGTCTGAACTATGTACAGCCCTGTTACCCTCTGGGTTAAGTGTAAATTCGAGTTTAGAAAAGGAGTGTTTTAGAAAAATGTTATAAGATTACAGTCCCAGATGCTCTCCCCCACCGTCACGTCTGGCATGCCTTCTGCTAGTCACTCATTATTGGTATACCAAAGAATTGTTGGAAAGTTCGATTGCAGAGACATTGTATATTTCATGCTTTTAAAGGAGCTGAAAAAATTCTTATTGTTGCAGACGGGGTTCACTTTACTGAGTCTAAGAAGATAAATTACTTTCCTCAGTGTGTAAGCCTCCAAACTAAGCGTCATAACTACTATAGGTGAGAAAAAAATCCACAGTGTGCTCAGCAGATCTGAAAAAATGAATGGAGATGTCATGCGTGTTGAAGAGTACACTATGGTTCATGGGGTATTATACTTCGTGCTACGAGTGCTTTTCCTAGTAACTTATTGATGATTCAGATACACGTCTTGCAAAGAAAATGTGCTGTAACAGAAAGAAGTTTTATACCTATTCAGATCGCTTCTTCTGCATAATGTGAACATCAGGTTACAAATGAAAACGATTTCAATGGTCGTCATTTCCTACTATAATCAGACTCGCCGATTAAAAACATTACACATAACTTTTTATATATCACAAATTTTCCTCAGCCTCAGTAGAATTTCAATTTAGTCAACATTATGAGCATTTCGCTATCAGTCATCACTTTAAAGCGTCTAAGCTTCGAAGATCAATTCAATTATTTCTTCCAACTTAGGTGATATTAAATTTCTGGACATCGTTTTAGATCCCAAGGTCTCTTAGCTATACTATTTAGTGATGAGTATCTATAACCATCTCAAGAGTAAGAAACGAGAGGTTGATGCAATGGGTAGAACATGACTGGAGTGGTTTCCCACTATCCATACCGGATATTGAAAACACCAACCTTCTAAGTTTGCCGGGGGTATATATGCCCTCTTCGAAACTCATAACACCTTAATGAAACTAATTTTTGCAGATTTTTAAAAAATTCGTCAAACTTTGTTGCCGCCAAAATAACTTCTATAAACCACAAATTTGCGATTGATTGGGCGGATTGCTTGATCCCCCAAAATCAGTTCCCTTAAGGTAGGTTGGGGGTATAATATAGTCGACAATCTATGACTGCCCTACTCCATAGGCAGTGTTGGGGGATGCGTCGCATTCACGTAGTTGGTACGTACACCAGAATACGTCAGATTCTGTCACCAACTCCCCCTACTATTTCTTCATAACGCATCTCCAGCGCACGTAGTTTTCATCAAGTTTAGGGCATATTTATGATAAGGAATGGGTCCTTGTAGAGGTGTTCGTTATAACCATCCTGAAATAAAGGTTAACCCTTCAAAATAATGTAGACGACTGGGCCATACAATTAAGCGGGAAGTGGTGATCCGTCATCCCAAGTGTGAGGGCTCTTAACGGCAACTTCCCCTGAATACATGTAGTGTATCTCACGGCTACAGTTATTTCAAGGGGGTAAGACGCTGAAGATATTTTCATAGACATAAAAAGCAAGTCTTCCTAAACTAAGGTCATGGAAATCGGGTCCAAACTTCATGGATCACGTCTTGTAATTAGTTAGTTTCAATGGAATGTTTGACAAAATCTTGCATCCCCTAGTTTGCAAAGTGACAAACTACTTCAATAGGTCTGGGAAGTAAACAACAAAATAGGGTTGGTCACTTGACGAGTTCCTCTGCGAAAAGTTGTTGAAACTTACTCTGCACACGGTTCCTGGATATAACCAATGGTTCAACATCAGGCCCACCTGGCCTGCTCATACATTCCACGATATACTGCATGTTCTCTTTCTCAAGATGAAGATAGTGATGATGATGTCAATGATTAAAAAAACGCATATGATGTCACTAATAATGAGGATAATTGAAGGCGAAGAAGTTACGAAGAAGTCGAGAAGAAGAACAATACGCCACAATACTGTTGGATGATATTTAATATATAACTAACACAACTGTGAATGGTTGTCATACATTACATGTTACATACAAAATATTGCCTGAATTGAAACAAATCTTTGCTATTCAAAACCTTGAACTGCTTACGCCTAACGCGACGTAATCCAATGCCCGGTTGCACGAAACCCATTTAAGCCGGTCCACGTTAGTATGATGCGTCAAGTTTACCCCACGTGGCATATCCGGCAAACATAAAGGTTATTAAAAAGAGATAATCTCTCTCAAGTACCAGTGCGATACTCTCCTCGCGTCAATGACGTAAAGCCCCACGTATTAAAATCGAAACGAGTTCATGAACTCAAAAGGCAGGAAAGACATTTGATAAAAGAAGATGTACTCCGAGAAGAGATCGTTATGCATAAACTAACATACATCAAGAAGATGCTAGAAACGAGCTTGCGTCCCGGCACGTGGAGGTCCTTGCGGAAAACCATACGGTGGTCTTTGCACAAACGGCATTGTTCCTGGCGGTCCGAACTGTCCCATATTCTGTAATTCCGGTTTCATGGACCTCGGTGGCATTCCTGGCTGAGAGGAAGGCGCGGACACCGGAGGCATTGCGCCGACCGGAGGAAATCCGGGCATCGCAGGCACTGGCATACCAGGAGGCGGCACCATGGGCATTCCTTGCATAGAGGAAAGGAAGGCAATCTAGGTTAAAATGGTGTCTTAACAAACTATCGTATGTACTTATAAAACACACCTAATATGTAAGTAGACAAAGATCTATAAGTTGTATTTCCTAAAGATACTCGATAGAAGAAGAGGCCATGAAGATGCAGGGTGAAGAAGGTGTAGAGGAAGTGCACAAAATGTGCTACAAAGACAAAAGGACACAAGGTAAATATTGACAGTAATTTGAAGACGTCTATCTACCGGCATTGCGCCCGGCATAACTAAAAGCAAGGCTTCTATTCCGACAGATATCTCAATTTTTCTATTGGTAATTGGTCAAATGTTAATTTCCCATTTAAACTTTACACATTATAATTTTAACAATGGGTCAAATGCGATCAAGATGAAATATTCAGGCTAATGATATTATGATGTTTAGTGATACCTGAAATATCTCCGTAAAAATCCTTGAAATATGAATAATAGTGCCAACTGAAGCTAGGAGTTTGTTTCAAAAATCTTCAATCTTATAAAGTTAATATCTTAAAATGCAATTCACACTACGTATAAGAAAATAAAATTGGCAGACATAAACGATTTGCTAATGCTCAGCTTTATAGGGTTACATGACCAATACGAACATAATGAGCAAATGTGAATCAGACCTGTATTACCACAATAAAGCACTTACAGCTGAGGTCACAGTTCGATCAATTATATTACACTCACGGCATACAATTTGTTGATCTGATTGTCTGTTCAATTTTGAGAACGATGAGCACACATCGAAATATGTCCTTTAAACTTTGAAGCATACGGTCTCGGCTCATGTTCATACATTGATGAATTAAGGAAATCAATAATATTTCCGTAAGCCCTTTTGATGGTTTTAATGGCTGTCACTAAAACAAAACTAAAAATTGGCTTCCTCGAAATTTCATTTTAGAGTCAACATTCAAGTACAGGCAGGCATGGGCAATTTAAGGCCCGAGAGGATCTTGTATCCAGCCAGCGGGTTATTTGAAAAAGCGTAAATAAGAAACCCCGTCAAGCATTTCACAATCTCAATGGTACAATAAATAATTAGTACTCCAACAACAACTTCAGGTAACGCTGTGGCTGCACTTATAAAGGAGTGACTTGAGCTGTCTTAGCTAGGTCTGGTGCCAAAATCGCTATTATCTTATTGAGGGAGACTAACAAGGTCTGTTGCTCCAAAGATTGCCCCAGTAAGGGAACAATACGGTTACAGCACCACGCATTTGACATCTATAACAATCTCATAACACTAACCTGGTGCACCTGGCATCGGTCCACGCACAAATGGTAAAGGCATTGCACCAACTGGTGGTGCTGCCAGCCCGGCTTGGGTTAGAACAGGCGCCGCACTAGCTGGTGATATACTCATGGACGGCGGCTGCGTTGACGTTATCGAAGACGGTGTTGCGGCTGCCGAGGACGATGGTGCTTGCGATGGAACCACAGTCTGTGGTTGATGTTTATATTTATCAAGCCTGCTTCTGATTTCTTCCTATATAAAAATACAAAATAGCAACAGGCGTTTTACATTCAGAGAAGGCACACAACAAATATGGGCGATGTACAAATATTTAATAAGAAAAAAATAACGCAGAAACTAGAGCATTAGCCCCATCTTCACACCAGTGGCTGTGAAGGCCACTGCTAGGAGATAGTCTGGTAAGCGGTATTCTTTCACTCAAATAAATTCTTTCTTGAGCATACAGCTGTTTTAATAACCTGCTTAATAGTACATTGAACACATGTTATAATACTGAACACAAATCCGAAACGTGCAGAAGCAACGACATTTCGTTTAGCAGCCATGTTGAATACATACGTTGTTCACTTAAGTAAGGGACTTAGTAACACTTTGTATATTATACTTTCAAACCGTACGTAGTAGTTTCAGGACTGGGGCGGTGACAATGTTTCTTACATGTAAGGTTCCCTAAACTACATATTTAATATGGGCAGAGAATGGTATTGAAATTGGTTTAAGGCGACCAGAAAATGAAACTATGTATTCAAAACTGCACCTCCTGCAATTCAAGCAAGTCCTTACGGCTAAGTACATATTTCACAAATAATCAAGCACTTTAAAATCAATCAATATATAGAGAGGAAATCATAGCTAATGGTTTTGAAAGAAAACCAACGAAGAAAATGATTTGTTATACCACATCATAAAAATAGATCACAGTATGACTCCCAGCCAACCAGAAATTATTAAACTTATTACAGCTCTTTGGGTCAAAAAGCCAAGGTCTTTTTTGTACCATCCTAACATCCGTTCCAGCATTTAACTTTCCACTTTGCTTTGTACACTCACGTTATCAATGTATATACATAAAGCCCCTCTTTTAATCAACAGCTTATGTGTTTCTGAAAATCTATCAAGGGGTACAGTGACATATCTTCTCTGAGATAAATTTTTTCGCCTTTAATGCCTGCTCCTGTTACCATGTATATTTTGAAGTCTGTACTATGCTGTATAGTAATGGTAGACCAAAGCTCTCACCTGGTAATTGACAGCCTTAAAAACACAAGTAACAAACTTTCGCCTCAAACCAGCTATTTCAACAACATTTACAATAACAACATTGAACACGTCAGTATCGTATTTGTAACAAAAAACATCAGCTGCTACAACGCCGACATACTACACATGTCACACCTTTCACTGAGTAACTGCTAACAAAAACACCTGAAAAGCTCAAAGGTGTCGCACAACATAAAACAGATCTAGTAAGAAAAGATAAAATCAAAGGAAGCCAATTTGTGTAACACGAACGAAAAAAGATCAAAGGTGGATGGTTCCGGACCTTAAACCTAAATATGGGTTAGTAACTTCACTGGTTTCTGATCAACGTTTGTACTCATTCACAGCATTAGTATACAGTAAAAACTTTACCCATGAAAAAGAAAATGACATTTACATCACTTAACAAACCACTCTGAGAACCAATGTCAGTCAGTACCCACGTCAGTATCAAACGTGTAATAAAACAAATCCGCTGCTGCAACGCCGACATACTACACATGTCACACCTTTCACAGAATAACAGCTAACAAAGGTGTCGCACAACATAAAACAGATCGAGTAAGAAAAGACAAAATCGAAGGAAGCCAATTTGGCAACTGAAATTGAAAAAAGATCAAAGGTGGATAGTTCCGGACCTTAAATTTAAAAATAGGTTAATAACTTCACTGGCTCATTTCTTCTTCTCTGATTTCTGATCAACGTTTGTACTTATTCAAAGCATTAGTATACAGTAAAAGTTTACCCATGAAAGGAAAATGACATTTACATCACCTAACAAACTACTCTGAGAAACCAATGTCTCTGCAAATTCATCCAAAGGGGTCAGTCACACTATTAGCATACGGTTAATGAAATGCAACAGTATTTCATTTAGCATTGCACGATGTAGTTAAGCAGTGAGTCATAAGGGGTAACAATTGCGGCAAAATATATCACAGATCACGTGCACATTAAAACTAACTACCCTACCAGGCCTGGTAACTATAGCAACGAATTGTTTTCCCATGCTTTTCTTTACTGCATATCTTGCTACACCCACTTCCTTACCTTTCTATGTTAAATTTCCTAATGTTGATGTATTTAATTCAGCAAAAGAACATTACAAGAATTTCTATAGTACGGAAATTGCGAGGATACAGCACATCAGCAAGACTACATATTCCAAACGTACATTCTAGTACATCTACTTTGATACAACTATTATTTTCGAAAAATAGTAAGTAAACTATGGCCGCTAGTGCAAAACTGGGTCATCTTAATGACCCACTTTCATCAATGTTTGATAATGTCAAAAACATCATTAGGCCGTGCCAGGTAAACAAATGTGGCTTTGTAATCTTATCCAAGCACCGACGATATTTAAAACTGTTCACTATTTCGTTCTAATGCAACTATTTGTATCCTCATAAGCTCCTCGTGTGGCCACATAAACTTTCCTTGCCTCAAGTAGCAATTACGTTGTCTTAAGAAGCCCTAGTATTTTTTTTGCACAAGAACGTCACTCATGCTTTAGTGGCACTGCAGAGGGCTGACTAAAGAAATTTTCAGTACTGACTCGAAAGTTCTCGACGTAAAGATAAAAACAGGCGTAAGGAAATTTGTGATACAACTAGCGAGGAAAATCCCTCCGGAAACATGATAATTCTTCAAGTTCCGCATTCCACATTTACGAAACAAGCACTAGGATGATTCCAACTAACTTTAAATAATTATATCGAGCTCAATCGACACCGTTCACAAATAATAGGAAACTCCATCAAGATATTCTTGGCACTGTTTGTAGCATATTCAATTCCCTGAAAATCTCATCATCAGTCGTACTTTTTGAGTGGTGTCAACTTTCAAGTTGGCAACTTTGGCTTTTGAAATGCACAAGAATCTACAAGGCAGTAGTTGCAAGTGCCACAAAACATGCTTAGCAGTTAGCTCATGCATAAGAGCCTCAATATCCGCCTCCTGTGAAACAAGCAAGTATAGACATCATAAATAAATTGCACAACAAAACGGCAAGGGACTTACCAGTGACGTGTCCTCTTCTGGATGAATGATTCGACTGGTAGCTGACACTAATGGTACTGTACCTGGTTTACTTGCAGTATTATTTGTACTTCCAGAGTTAGTATTTGCAACTTGTTTAGCACCTACCGTGTATCAATGAAGTCCATGGCATCATCCGAGAGGAACAGAGAAAGAGGCAAAGGTATAACCATTAAAAATAAACTCAAACGCAATACTAAGTTTTGTGGGGTACAACAAGGCACTAGCTTTTACCGGGCATACCCCTGTCGTCAAAAATCATTGCGATGCAGTAGCTGGCGTCTTAAACAATTCTAAAACAAAGAAATGCAGGCTTGCATGTGGTGATACCGTTTTAATGCGAAAACCGTCTTTTCCAAATCTCATGTAAAAATAGAGTGGAAGACGTCTGCGCTTTTTAGGACCCCTGATTTCACACATCAAGATGCAGTTTTTTGAATAAGAATTGTCTCCGACTATATTATTATTACCAGCATTTGACAGCAGCTTTTATCATATTGCACCACACTACCAATCACACTCTCCTGGCAGAGGTCCTCCACAGTATTAACTGTTTGTGCTCTCATTACAAAAACAAATGCTATATAAACAGTAGAAAAGTTGACAAAACATATCAGGACTCACTGTGAAATGTTCACAAGAATGAACTGTGGTATAAGGCTAGAGCAACCATACAGCCTAGCAATTAGCCGGTTTTGCTGGACCTGATGGCTGAGAAAACCAGAAAGTTGCATTAAGCTATGTTGAAATGATAAAAAATACCTAAATTTTATTACTTATGTCAAGCTGAAGCACAAGAATTTGAAACTGTAAAACAATTATCGGCCAAATGTCTTATTCTACCTGTATTTGAAATGGAAAGTATTAACAACTTTAAATAGGCAATGGTCTCAATTCGGTTTTAATGTAAAAAGGTGACCATATATTTAATATCTTAACTCATACTAAATTTATTGAAATAAAAACTTTTCAGTGAAAGTTTGCCAAAGTAACTACTACGGTAATAAAAATTTCACGTAAAGCTTTACGAAACGGCATAATCAGGTATTGCCTCATAGTTCTTACAATTCAACCCAAATTTCTTCTTTTACGGACGTTGTCTTATGTTTTGGATAAGCACAAATGGTTTAGTAGGCAATATGACAAGGGTAACCTCATAATCGTAGCCAAGATAACATTCAAAATCTTTGAGGAAAAAATCGGGGACCCAAACAACTAAAGGCCACTCAAATGTACCAATCGCAGGTATAGATTATACCAATATCCAGGTACACAAGAAAATAATTAAATGGTTTATTATAGTGACAAAAATACATACATTCCGTACGTTTCCAACGCGGGCGAAATAGTTTAATAAAAAGAACCTTCTGAGTAAGATGTGATGATTGATGATGAATTTTGGTGGTCATATCTCAAAAGGGATCTTAATTAAAAGTAGATTTAAACAAAGTTCAACATAAACTTGCCTGTGGTGACCATAACAGGTACAAATATCAAGTAACTGATACTAAACCGGGGCTTAAATAATAAAAATACAACGGTTTCCCCCGGCCTGAGGATTTGGATATCGGTTGAGATCTGATTTATAATGTACATTTTACGAATTATGAATGATAATGTATAATTTATAATATCAGGTCTGATTTAAAATGGGTCATTTGATGAAACAAATAAATGCTTTTAATGGACCCACAGTACTACGGCATGGTCTGTCTACCAAGTGAATGCAAGCTCTATTTTGTTTGTTGCCGTTCCACCCTCTAATCCTTACATCCCTATGGTTTCGCACCCTTTCTGTAAGCAAGTTTCAAGGTAAGATTGTCGGTACCAGGTTACCTCATCCTTGGCAGGAATATATCCTGCCGAATCAATTAGTGAATATCAGGTTACAGAACATGTTGGTGAGAGAATGGGTGTTAGGCTTAGTAGTAACATTTCTCAATCTGATAAAAAAATCTTTAAAGGTATTTTGTTCACATTAAAAACATCTCTAACACTGTTATTGAACTCAGTCTATTGAACTCATCTATAGAAGTGCCTTACTGTCTATTTGACCTCGCTATGTCCAGTCTTAACTACAAATTCGGATAAATAAGGAAACGAGCAAATCCTACTCCAGTTTCTCCCTACAACACTAGTGATAAAAACAAAAAATTCAAAAAACCTATATACAAAGAAACTGATCAAAGAAAGCCAAAGAAAGAAACTAAGGCGAGATTTCTGGCAATATGCGATTTACTACCCTAAAACTACATGAACTCAGAGTTTATTTCAAGTGAATGCATTTTTCTAATTCACTCCAACATTCCTTCCTAACTGGCTACCATAGCTAGCACTACACCGCATACCCTCTAATCCTATAGTAAAAATTTCATACCAACTGTCTATCTCTGCACAGTCTATCTATAACTCAGCCTACAAGACTTGACGAGAGCATACAGTGCGTTCTACATTGCAGCACATTTCCTCGTCCTCCTTGGAATAAAACAGGCGGAAAAATACATAAATAATCATGAGACCAACTTAAGTGTGATCGCTATTATGGACTGTATCCTGTGGCAATTCATATCCATACATAGATATCGTACATACTTTTAACAATATATCGTTCCAGAGGCTGGCGTAATACAAACGTTGCATTGATTTCAAAGACTTAAAACATTGCAGTAAGGAACAAATGAATGCATAAGCATATGACACAGTGCCTACATCTACCAAGGGCTTTCACTTTCTTTTAAGTATAACTTGTTACTTTTAATAAGCTCTGATAAACGTTTTGTGACAATGATTAGCATCAATTTTTTCAATATATTTCCAGGAAATTTTGGATATCATCTGGGGAAATATGCCAGCTTCCAGAACTCATAAATTGCAATTTAAGCCGTTTTATTTGTTACTTCTATTTCCCCAAAGACAGTCAGTAAAATTCCACTACTTTCAAAAATGGATGCAGTTAGTTACAAATTTTAAACAAATAGTAATTCTATACAGATATGTGATGAAATATGTTATCCATCACCATGCAGTGGAGGAAATCCTTAAATTTAGAGATACCTTTAAAACTGCAGGATAATCTGCTTATATCTGAAAACATTTGTTGTGTTTTAAGTACTTTATGAACAATAAAACTACTCCACGTTTTATTGGAACTACAAGATAACCATATTCTTAAATGTACAATTACACTTCCCAAGCTTACTCTTATGTACTACTCTTTTTAAAACTGTGATGAGCATAAATGTCATTTTAAGAGCCACTATTCCACAATAAAATCAGTTTTAATAGTTACTATGCTGCGCTGATGACATTCTGCAATGATCTAATGATAGAGGTAAAACTGATACCCTAAAGGCACTAACCTTGTTGTCCCTGTGTATTACTCTGTGGAGATGGTGCTGTTGCTGCCAAGGGTTTGAAGTCAGCACCAACTGGTCCTGAGGAGGTGACTGAAGCTGCCGAAGCCTGCATCAATTTAACATATATATTAAATAAAATAGTAAAAGATGTGTCACATCCCCACCTCACCTCTGTCTAACAAGGCAATGTCATGCTTCAAAAACTCATCTCATCTCATCTTATCTCCCCTTCCATATATATAAGTTGATAATTTGTGGTGTTTGCTCTACACCATCGATAAAAAAGTTATAAGATGAGAAGAAGGAATGGGAATTCTATTTTATTACTCACATCATGGTGGTAGTGCAACTTTAAAGCAATAATCATAACAGTTGTATAAACTATGCTATAGTGCTTTTCTTCTTTCTTATGATGTTTACAGTCAACAATTTAAAAAAAAATCATATTGTCCTGCTGTTTTCATGTCTGGATACTGCTCTTATTACTGGTGGGTTACACATTACCGTTAAGAAATACGAGATAATTCTTTAGTGATAACAAGAAACAAAGCTTTTAAGCTAACCCTATCTCAAGATACTTTTTAAATAAGATTTTGGCTAACAGGCATGTGTGGTTGATACTATTACATATATTCCTGAACATACAATGACTCTGAAATACTGAAATAAACAACATGGAACATGATTACACAGAACTTTGACAACAAAATGTGGCTGACAATAAGTGTTGCATTCATGCAGAAACTGTAAATCTTGCACATACAAGGCAGGCTATAACTAACTTCATTCCATGGAAAACTACCTATGTTCGCATAGTTCAAAACTTCCTTTTCAACTACATAATTGCATGCAAATATATACGGTACTAAAGTTCTTTGAACATAACAATTCAGCACATGCCGTATTGGGAGCTAACGTGGCAACTAGAGAAATATTTATTGTCAGTTGAGTTCATCTAGCTGGGTTGGTAGAGTACACTTTTCTGCAACTTTCAGTGGTAATAAACATGCTACAATACAAACTGCACAAAACGTGGGTCACTCAATGCTCACCTGGGCTGCAGCTGCTGGAAACAATGGCTTATTCTGTGATGTTGTGTTAGGTGGTGCTTGAAAGGTTGCTCCTGCTGTTGTTGCTGCTGAAGTTGGTGGATTCATTGGTGGGGGCATGCCCATGGGCACAGATGGTAAAGAAACCATAGGGATAACTGGTGGCATTCTAAGACAGATCAAGAGCAAATTCCAAATGAATGGACAGGAATAAGAAATCTTTGCAAATCGATCCTGCCTTAATACATCTTCTGAAGGAAGTACTAAATAAATATATACTTGACTAAAAACAAGGCCTGATCTCATGTGAGTGTAATATCAAGAGGGATGCATCATCCATGCTCATACTTGAAAATGTGTTTTTAAACGTAAATTGACCACTAAGAATACCAAATTTCCCCTACACAGGTCTAGACTACTGATAGACTTATGTCTGTTCTACAAAGAATAGCTTATATGGGTGAAGGGGTGAAGCGCAACTAAGGATTATAAATGGAATAAAACCCAAGTCACCAATGCAGGAAAAGATGTAAACATGAAGCTAGGTAATCAGTCCTGATCAATTCTACATCTTCATAAATTGTCAACAACACTACAAGACAATGTTTGTAATGCTGCAGAAGAAAAAGGATCTCCCATAAAAACCACTAAGAGGTGGTGGAAAACCAAAAGCTACAATAAAGCAGTTTTTGTAAATGAGTGGCATAGACAATAAAAAACTTGACATCAAAATCCAATAATACAAATGATATCACAATTGCCCTACATATTTGACTAAAATATACTGGTATGTTTCCCTCAGGTAATGTAATACTTTACTCTCCAACCTGATAGTGTATATCTACAAAAATGTTCCTGCCATTATCCATGATCGACCTTGCTACCTACATGACAAATGCCATCCTGCATCCAAAAATATAAAGCTCACTCCAGGGGTAAAATCTTATGGTCATACAAGTTTTTATAGTGCTCTAGTAAGTACAAGAACAAGTACGGGACTGTGAATTCCAACTGTGTACCATCTCTGTATGAAACAGGATATTTTGATGCTTTGATTGACCAATCTATATCATAGTCTCTGGCCCAAAACAACCACGTCAGCATTTTCCAACAGATTTTTGGGTCTGTGTAATTTCTTAACTTTAGAGTCATGACACAGGAAGTCCACTTGCTTGGTGGTAGTTTTCTTCTCCATTTATTTGCAGGAAAGTCCTCGTGTAGACATAAATATTTTGTAAAGCCCGCTGAGCTTTGGCAAATCTCCTATTATCAATGCAAAAACATTTTAGGAACCAATTGTGCCATCTATGAATGACAGTTCATATATGTATAAACAGAAATAAGGCCTGTTATCCTTCATAACAATTTACCAAAGAGAGAAATTTTACTTACACCCCTGGAACTCCTGGAACAACACCTGGCATAACTAGAAAAGAAATGTCAAAAGGAAGTACTTATAGCTATGCCATATACATCAGGGAATAATAAATATCATTTGCAAATTTTCCATGGCTCAAGTGAGATATGGAAGCACTATTAACCTATTGTATTTACACACATTGATCCAATGGTGCACCTTAAAATCTGACTTAAACACAGACCCATGTATTCTGTAACAAACTAGAAGATAAAGTACACACGTACAACAATCATACGTCAAAATACAGCCATATTTCAGGGGAGTTAAATAAATAACCCCAGACCCATACATTGACCCAGAGACAAAAGTATTTTACTGGTCTCAAACAGTTTATACATGGGGGAATATGGTGGCAATTCATATGTAGCAATTGAAGAAAACAAAATGATACTAGGATCTAGCATATAGTAACATAGTAAATTATACTAAATTACCACATTTTACACTTTGTAAGCTATCTAAAGAAGAAAGGACAACAAAGTGCTAAATCAAGATTACATATATCAATGTTTTGCTGAAAGATAATGACTAACCTGGTGGCACTGGCATTCCTGGCATGGGCAACATTCCTGGGAATGGGGCACCAGGAAATGGGGGAATAAACCCTGTTAAAACAGGGGGTACACCTGGAACTACTGCAGCAGGTGCAGGTTGATCTTTCTTAGCCTTTTTGCTATCGTCGTCATCATCATCATCATCCTCTTTGTCTTCATCCTCACCTGGGATAGTAAATGGAAAGTTACACTAACTTGGCATAAAATGAAACCCATTTAACATGTGAAAAAATAAAAACCAGCCATTTTGCATACAATTGTGGCATAGTGTGAACCAACAATAACATTTTGACATTCTTCCTGATCAGGGTATAGCAGCAAATACTCTACAAAAAGATATACAGACTGATATACAGTCACCAAAAGTACTACCAAAACACCTCAATAATTGCAACAAAAAATGCAGTGATTTAGAGATGAGATGCTTGCTAAGGTTTTCACACTCCTGATGGTAAGTTATACAAAGGCAATCAATGTAGATTCTAACGTAAATATTATGATTCACAGTAGAATACAATAGAGTGAACTTCTACATCATCCTGAGATATTCGAAATGGCATTGGCAAGTACAAAGTTACTTCAAAGCAATAATGCAGAAAATATACACTTGCACATTCTGTTACAATCAATGTGCACCCCATATATTGCCACTTGACATCTTAATGTAGCTAAATGTTGCTATGAGGGCCGAGGGTCTCAGTAGAAACATACATAATAGGTAAATATCCAACTTACCTAACTTTTTGGCTTTGAGCATTTTCTCCCTTTCCTTCATATCTTTTTCCGGAATTCCTTCCATACCATAGATTTCAACTTCTGGGTCACCCCTGTTAGGTACAGAATTGGGAATTTCAGAAATGGGCTCCTTATGTACTTGCATGCAATGAATTGCTAGTCCTGGCCCAGTGTATAATTTCTTATGGCATACATGGCATTTGAAGTGCTTTGCCTTCTGATGTTGAATTAGAACCTTTTCTTCATCAAATTCTCTATTGCAGTACCTGTAATAAACTTGATTAAGGATACTGACACAAAGATGATGAATACTTCCCTTATTACAATGGGTATATTCTCTTTTTATTGGACTAATTTTAATGAGTGCAGATATTGATACAAATACTACAAAGCATCAGAGCTCATTAACAAATTAAGCTAGTTGAGTAGTGAAGTACTAGTGGGCAGCTACCCTACAGAGCTGAGATAAATTTATACTAATACAAAAAGTCATATGGATTTCTTGTCCCCCTTGGATTTGACAACCCTAATCCAGTCAAAGTACTCTGCTTAAGTCATACCCTGGAATACTCAGACATTTGCTTAGCCATACCGTTTGTGTTTGAAGAAGTTTTCAAACATGGCATCAGTCAGCAGAATGAAACATAAATAAAGATTGCGTACAATTGTTGAAAAGTAATTTTAAAATAGAATCGAGAAAGGTGAAAGTTGTGCTGCAGTTTCTTGTAAACACAACATTCATAAACAAACTCTTTCAGGATGGATTAAAGGATGAGGGGCTCAGTGTCATATGATACCTTCCAGGCATCTTACCAGTGGCTCATTAATGCCTGATACAATGATCTGCCTGTGAATGGTTCTTTACTTAAACACAAGGCCTTATACTTTGGAAAAGAACTCGATTTAGAAGAATTTCACAGAAGATGAGAATGATGAAGAAGGCACTGTTGAGGATGAAGTCCCTGTGACAATCTCAAATGGAGAAGTGCGACAAGCTATTGAAATTCTTCTTACATATTCACTGTTTACAGAAAGTGGGGAAGTAGCAGCTATGGCTACAAAGATTTACTCTGTTGTTAAATCAGAGCTCACTTGCTTCTTAAAGCAAATGATAATAACTGGCATCTTCAAGAAACAGGAATTGTTTGATGAAAGTTGTATACTTCTGTAGCTTTTTGATTTCATTACTGCTCGATGATATGGAAAGTTATTCATAGCTTTTTTCTCTTACCACATGTCAGCAGAGAACCTAAAGAGAGAGGAATCTTTTTATTTTTCCCACTCTCTTCAAAATCATCATGATTTTGGATATCTTGGAAATTCAGATGAACTTCCTGTCCTCCTTAAGGTTCAGGGTTCACAGGATTCCTTCAATTTTCTCTAAAATGGGATGAAGCTTGTTCTTTTGTACTGATGGACTGAACTTTCAGAAACATATACTGCACCATTCCTAGTTGCTACAATCTCCATCCATATCTATCTGTTTACATCTATTATGGTATCTTTCCTACATAATTTAATCTGCTTCAAATATTCAAATAATTCAATTTGTAAGCCTTAATACAAAATAGCAACAACTTTAGTCTAGACTAAAAGAAAACAAAAAGTAAGGCAACCTTTAAAATGAAAAACAATTATCATCATCACTGTAGAGCCACAATTTAGTTAGCATTTTGAATTACTGGTCTTCGTGGGTATCCATTCACAACAAAACTATGTTAGCCCATGCATAATGACATCCCCATTTGAAGCGAAATTAAAAAAATATGAGGACAGTCGTGTTGATTACAACCAACTTCATATTTGCACTAGGTGCCAAGGCCACAACATGTACATCTGTAATGCTCCGCTGCCGTCATAAATTGACACATTTATTTTAAATAATATGTTTTGCCATACCCCAATCAAGGGTATGTCCACCTATGAAAAAACAAACCATATAATAATTTATCAATTTTAGGATTTTCGGCTGTTATCTGTTTCCGAAAAGGGCATAGCGATGATACAACAGTGAAATACACAAATAAATTAATACATGATTTTTCAAGCCTACGTAATATATACTTCGCTACCATAGCCAAAACCCATTACGAGTCAGATCTTCTGAGTTAGGGGGCGGACCTAGCTACGTCGCGTCCGGTCCATTCATCCGTAACCATACGCCAATGCGTATCCGACGGTGTAATACTAACAGCATTACAACTGGGAGAATTACTTCCACCTCATACTGACAATACCGTATATATTTTGATTTATTATATATATTTCATCAAATGCGCTTATAACCTGACATAACACTGATGATGTTTCAGCTAACCACCACGAGAGCAAGCCTGTCCATTTGCTGTGTTGTTGTGCACCACGGTCCGATTGAAATTTATCATTTTCGACTCGTGTGCAAAGTAAACCCTCAAAATCATATAATAAAAAATGCTCTTTAAGTCTGATTACGGGAGGAAAAAACTGATACGCATTAAAACAACCATGTACATATCACCAGATTTCATAGCAATCTCATGGTAGAAAGCTCAACGTAGCAACGTGGCTTGGACGTATAAACAAAACTTGAGGCAAGTACAGTTAAACCCTAAACATTGCAATATTCAAAGGATACCAACACCAAGGTTTCATCTGCTTCTTCTTCTTTCTTCCCATTATTTTATTCTGCTTTAAATAGATCCGCGAAGGTCACCGATAACACTTCAATATCTGATTCCTTCCAACTTGTCTTACACACAACGTACGTACTGGTACAAGAACAACAACGCGCGTGCCTGGGACAATTTGTATCTGATCCAGACTCCTGATTCGCCCTAGGCCTCCACGCACAGAAGAGCAGCTAGGCGCCGAAACAGAATACTTTTCTACAGCAAAAATCATACTTGGAGACAAAAAGGTGCCTTTACACGTTATTTTGGTACCGTAGCACAGCGCGGTTCATGAAAATTGGGGAGCAAACTAAATAGTGCTTTACTGTTGTTTATAAAACTAGCATCAAAATGAAGGGTCGTCAAATATCATGATGACCTTTGAGTGTGACAACAAAGAGTTTAACACATAATCTCTGGTGACAAAAACCGGAATTCAAAACGAAAATTGGCCATTTTCCGGGTTTTTTCATTTCCGTAAGCAGTAAAACTCTTGCATGCATTTTTGGCTCTTTTTGCCATTTTGGAGTTCCATGTCTGATAGCGCTGCACGCTGGCGCACTTCTGATCGGAACTTCATCGGAAAAAGACGCGACTTCACTTTTTTCTTGTGAGTAAAAATCTGAAGTGTTTCCTGAAGAAAAGGAGAACAACAATCTGGAGAATTAATTTCCAAAGGTGGCAAGGAACGGGTTGATAGTCACTATGGAAAATCAACCAACATTATTTTTATAAATCTATTTGCTTTCTTTACTCCCTCGAACACGTTCCATACTTTACCGTATGGGCATCTATTTACCAGTGAAATAATTCAACATGATAATTTTACGAGACAAGAATGGAACCTGGGTAAGGTCGAAAATATCATCACGAAAAGGATGGAATCGCTAGAGGTGCACAAATTCGCGGTTGTCGTAGTGGTAAACCGGACTTGTTTAACAGACCTCTGCAAATACTTTGTCCCCTAGAAATTTTTAATTGGGAGAAGTCTTTAGCCAGTTCAGGCAGTCCTTCAAGTAAAGGAAACTATTGGGAAGCAACTAAATAGCGTTCTAGTTGTTGCGGCTTTTAACGCTCAGTATAAAACCCGCTTGGTGTTTGATTTTGAATAAAACTAAAACATAAGGGGAACTCTGGATTTTTCAGCCAGTCACTTTTCCATAGCGAACGCGTAACTAGCATAAAATACTTAAACAAAAAATTTTCTTGGCGAATTACAGCAGTTCGGCTGAAGGATTTGTACAACCAATTGAAATCAACTCGTACTTTTCAAAAATACGAAATGTTCTAGTAGGCCTATGCGGAAAATAGTTTGAAAAATGTTGCAATGATTTGAATTGAAGTAGATCAGATATGGACATTCCTTCGGTCAGATTTCATCAAAACATGTCAAAAGCACAGAAGCAGTCATGTGACTATGAGAGATATCATGGTCGATTTACAATCGGTGTTATCACTTAGATTGTTATCTCAATGTTAAACGAACTTCACTAAACGTAGTATGACTACTTAATTAATATACATTTTCTGCTGTAAACTGAGAATTATAAAATGGGAGACTGACTTGCCCAAGGAGGAAATTATATGTACGTCATGAAGAGTGAGAACGAAATGAAATCGATTTTAAAACATACATGAAATTATAGTTCGTATAAGATGCTCTATATGCCAAGGGTTTCGCCAAAGAATGATCGCCATCAAGGGACATAGTTAAGTCGTGTTACCTTGTTTAGAGAGTAGATTTCTGCTCCAAAAGCAGAGCAGTCGATAACAGTGTAGTGCATATCATGGAGTCCATGGATAAATTTGTTCATAAAAACTGGTGATAGAACTTGGTATCAATACACTAGTGTAGACACCAAGGATTTAAGAGTTCACAAGGTCAAGTAAGATGTGACTCACAAAAGAGGAAAATCGTTGTCAAGATATAAGAATCCGTTTAAGTTCTCAGTCGTTGAAAAGTACACTGAATTTGCATAAGCTCTGGCAGCGAAGGTATTTGCCACTCTTTACTATTGTGTGAAAACGCAGTTAATGTATGATCACAATATCCCTTTTTATAAATTATATGACTCGCAAATTATGAAACGTTTAGACATCTGTTGCTCTTCTGTTTCTTTCCTATTCTGTGTCGAAATCCACGAAAGGCCGATGTCATACATCTCAAGACAGATTATGGCAGCCCATCTGATTGCCTTGTATTACTTGGGAGAGGGAGAGCAGCCCTCTAAATGTAAAACTTCCAAAATCGGTTCATCAATGCAATCCAAGACTCCAAAATTGACATTTGTTAGGGCTGTAAGATACAATACAGGGAAATATCTTACGTTTGTCTTTGGCCCAGTTTCGAGCTTGGTTCTTGACCTTGGTAGGTTCAATTTCAACGATGCTAAATGTGCTCCGTTGTAAACAGCAAAATCCAACAAAAGGCGCTAAAATGATTATGTTGGAAGTAAGTAAGATTTTAAAAGAAAAAATATGAATTGACTAAGCTTGAAAAATCGATTGAATTACGTGACGCCTTACTGACATGTTTTTAAAACGAGACCTTACGGCTGATGCTGCGCACCAAAGTAGATAGAATTGAGATAAATCTTCTTACTCCGTACGCATGCCAGGGAATTAGCATTGGGCTCGATCTACTCCTCTCTTTAGAAAGATATATTGTTTGTTACACCACTTGTAGAAGAATCCTCCGTTTTCACCATACTAAATATTCTTGGAGTTTCGAATTAATGTTATGGCCAATCTTGTGAAAGTTTCTATTCTTGCTCAACTCCTTTTAGATCATAGCTGACTTGGAATTTCTTACCTCGTATGTAGATTTTATCTATCTCTGATTTATTGAGAAAATGTTGTGCAAGAACTAAGTCATGGAAGACTCGTGATATTACAATAGAATTGGGGATACGTACATTGCAAAGTGAGAAATAATGGATAAAATAACCTACCTCGAACGGAGAACAGAAAAATTTGAAGCCCATGAGTTTGCAACCAATTTTAAGTGGTGCTTCTATGAAGCAGGTTGGATGTAAGTTACATGATCACCTTCAGTCATTACCCCTAATAAAATGTTGGT
>JAAAKL020001169.1:0-32727 GCA_010016065.2 Carybdea cf. marsupialis auct. non (Linnaeus, 1758)
AAGGGGAGAAAAGAGAAGGGGAGAAAAGAGAAGGGGAGAAAAGAGAAGGGGAGAAAAGAGAAGGGGAGAAAAGAGAAGGGGAGAAAAGAGAAGGGGAGAAAAGAGAAGGGGAGAAAAGAGAAGGGGAGAAAAGAGAAGGGGAGAAAAGAGAAGGGGAGAAAAGAGAAAGAAAAAATAAAATAGAGAGGATTAAGGAGAAAAGAAAAGAGAAATAACAAAAAATAGAGAGGAGTAAGGAGAAAAGAAAAGAGACAGAAAGGAGGAGGAAATAGGAACAAAAAATAAATTAAAGGAAGGAACAACAAAAGGGACGAAAATGTAAATAATTACCCCAAGACATTCCAGGAATATCCTCATGTAATCGTTACAATATGGTAAAACGGCGATGCCAATTGCTCGGCACAAATCACCCACTACACCAACTGCTGCAATGCAAACCTATACAGTAGGATGTTAACAAAGATAACTGTTAAAATATGGCACATCACAACTAAGACGAGTTCATGTTTGCCAGCTGCTAAAATGTGGACAAATGTTAGAAGTTGCTCAATAGTTGAATGAGACGCATTCGATAATAACAATGTGGAACAACGAATAGCATTGGTCCCGATGTACCCATCTGCAAAGTACAGTCTTGAAGTATGATGAGTGATCTTTGCGGAATATTGAAGATCAATAGCAGAATATGCATTTGGTCATACCAATCCTTTACAGTGTAACGATCTGTATGAACAAGTTTGAAGAGATACTAGAGGAAAGCGAAATGTCTCCAGCCGGATGACACTCGAAACGATTAGTAAATCGGCTAAAAATAAGGCTCTCTAGTACCTATGAGGGACGGAATGCTTACCAAGATTGTAAATGTCGTTGTAAGTGGCCATTGTGCTACTTAAATCGAGGGGGGAAATGATTGAGAAATAAGGATCTTGATTTAACAACGAATCTAAGGAATTGTGAAAAGGTAAACTCGAGGAACGGGGTTACTTCAATTAGGGATATCTCCACAGGTGACGGGAAAGGGAAGTGTCGCACTGTAACACTAATCTATGAGAAAGGCAATAACACTGAACAACCAAACATCTAAAAGGTGTAGCAAACAGACGCCAAATCTTAAAAGGGCAACAAGGGAAACAATAACGTAAACCTGAATGGTGGCAATGAGACAAAGTACACCAGTACCAACAAAATTATGGCCAAAAATAAACCGGTATAGACTGGCAAACAATAAGGAGACACCAAAAAACATAACTACGGGAAGTATGCGTTCAGGTAGCAAAAAATAACCCTGAATTAAATTTAAATAAATTTCAAAATTCCATCTTCCCAATTCGAATACAGACCCTTTGCTTAGCACGGCAAAATATGGGCAAACACTATTTTCCAGACCAAACGCATTTAAGATCCTAGTTGCAGTCTCATTTTGCACTAGTTGCTTATTCATGCCAAACGCCAAGTTGACTTGATGTAGAAAGACATTATAATTTCAGCATCACGGCCATATCTTCCATAGATTGTCTCTTCCTCCTCTTCAAAGAGTTTGAAAACTCCCCTAGTATCAATTCATGCCATTACAACACAGCACTCATACGAGTGTAGCATGTGGCGAGAAAGGTGTATGGAAAACAGCTTTTCAATGAACTTACGTACAAGATGAAAGTATATCAGAAGAAGAGATATTGCCCATGTGAACCAAACAAACTACCGGTTTGCCGTAGGGTTAATTACCCCCTGCTTTTACCTGAGAAGTCAACACCAAAATATCTGCAATTATGCGACAGTATTGGAAAGGGGTCACGAAGTGTGAGGGTCTTCTGTAGAAGGGTTAAGCATGTCCGCATATGCACCTCAACAATCGTAACTCTGGCACGGGTTGCGAACGGAATACGTTGTTCTTTGTCTATTGTAAGGTTGGCGTATCAAAGCCACTATTTCTTCGCCAGAAGACTTCAAACCATGACAGTCTGCTGTCAGTGCTTTTGGCCAAGTGTACAACAATGTCTCCTATGTCAATGTACACGGAAAGATCACCTGCCATGCTTATGTCTTTCTCTATATCAGTCCAAGTATTTCTTTCAGAATGTTTATGATCAAATATAGAAATCCACCCTAATCCGTCTGGTATTACTTTTCAACAATCGACAAAATATGTCTAATGTCTTTAAACGCAGCTAGTGTCGTTACAATGAGGTACCTGATATTCTGCTCTATTCTGAAGTCCTGCCAGCAGGAAAGGATTAAATACGGGCAAGTAATTCAAGAACTTCTCTCCAACAGCTGAAATAGAGAAAATAAACTTGTCAAAAATGCGGTACTGCCAAGACGGTATTCCATCGTCGCTAATCCTAACATCTACCTTCAGGTTATAAAAATATGCATTGAATCAGTAGTAAGGCGGCTACGTTACAATTACCTTCACGGAAAATGTTGGCTAGTTAATAGTTTGCCCTCCCAGCCAATTCTAACCCTCCCCTCTACGAAATTTGAATTATATCATTAAATAATATACGTTAAATGCTTCCGATACTCTTCATCATTTTGAATAATGTCCACCATTTTACACAGAATTGATAAAGTAACGAAGAATAAACGTCGTTGCTTTGGCAATGAGTTGTCGTTATCCCTCCGCTTGTTTTCCGAACAGTTATTTCAGTGTGCGAGGGGTGTAACCTTGAACGATTCGATGCGGTCATAAAATATTTGAACTTATTCATGATATGATATAAATGTAGCTACCAAAAAGAAACATGTTTAAGAGAACATATGAACATATAATGAAACACTACGCATCGAAATATTCCTAATTGACAAGCCTTTTCGATAATCACTTAATGTGGCTTGTGCATAGAACATGCTGCTCAAACAGTATCTCTATATGAACTGCCATAATTCTAATCTATTTTATTCCTTTTACTTGACTTTCTGAACTACTTATATCTATCACATTTCAGGGGGCAAAAATTTCTAAAATTGGGTATTTTTATCTCCTATGGGCAAAATCGCGAAGCTGAGGGAATTCAAATATTCGAATTCTAATAGAAAAGGAAATCTCAAGTTTTGGTTGTTAAGAGGGGGGCAGCCATAAAGTACCTCTGGAGGTAACCATATGCTACCTAGTTTGTGCCCAAGGTTTATGACATTGTACTTGGAGGTGACAATACACGTTAAATTGTTTATTGGCTATCAACAGGAAGTTGGGAGTAGCAGTTATCCACTTGAACACTACCTCCTTTTTTCTCACTGGAACTTCCTAACAAGATTTTCGCAAATATGTAGTTGGCAAAGACCTCTAAATCCATTTAAACTCTTTTGTGTGATCGGTGGTATTGATGTCATAAACTCTTGATCCCAATGAAGAAGCTTTCTTGGCTTTTTTAAACTACTTCCTTAATACCACCTTCTAGAGCTTTCAATCTGATAATATTCCAACAAACTGGTATATTTCTCTCGCGCACATTCATCAGCCATTTACAAGAAGTCACGTCGATGTTATCAAACATACTGAGCGCTTGGCAGCGAAGTGACTGAATTCATAACTTCTGTTTGTGGGATTTTTGGAGTGTTGCAATGTTGTTGAACTACTTCTCTTCTGCAACAGAATACATTAAGAAGCAATATCATCAACTTCGAATGACTGCGCAGTTCCGGATTAAACTAGCAATGGAAATCGCCTTAATTAAATTTAAAATTAAGAGAAGTACGCTAAAGGAAGGTGGGTTTACAATGATTTCATGGCAGAAATCTAAGGGAAACAACAATTGGTTCGAATGAGAGGGAATTTGGTACTACCAGGAGTCGATTTTATCACTATCAGCATAGCCTCCATTGTTAAACAAGATGCATAGAGTCATTAGGGGCAAATTACATAGGAAGGTTCAGTACCTATTTTTTTTATCAAAAAACCCTGCCCAGCCAACACTGTCACATGCTTACAACAGTTGGCTTTATTTACTTCCCACTCTTCATACACATTAAAAACTTACAACTGCGACATAGATTTAACATGAGACAAAAAGTCTGCATATCCAATCTTACACGCTGTACACTGCTAGAGATATTCAAGAACGTTTGATCGATATGGCAAGCTACTAATACAGAAAGCTCTTTCGCTGGAAACGGAAAATTGGTTTTATCTTCTCCGAGTATGCAACCGGCTGAGGCATACAATAAAAGAAAGAATCAGCGCAGCATTCTAGGTTCAATATGGGTTATGCTCTTAGTGTTTTATATCAAAATGAACAATCGTGTGTTGATAACGACAACCTCTCTAAACTAAAGCCATGTTCATTGCATCTTACTCAACAAGGTGTAACAGGACAATGGACGGATTAATAGCTTAGGTTATGCCGGCATGATGGTTGTTGAAGGTATCTCAGTTATGTCTCAAGGAAAACAAACAGAATAATCTATGACGAGTTATCCATGTTACCCATCTAGGTTTTCAATGGCAAGCCACTGCGAGCTGACTGAACTAATCGAAAATGAAACAGAACCATGATTTGAAAATGACGTCAAATCACAACGACGAATAGTAAACAAGTTTCATATCACTTTACTTTTATTGAAGTGTGATGTGCTTGATGACAATGAGTTAACATTTGAATCTGATTCGACTCAGTATGCATTGCAGTTGCCCTGTTCAAAAGACTCTTAAAATGTTTAACTTGATGAGTAGGGCTATGCATCACACACAGTTACAATTGATGGTAGAAAATAATAAACAAGACATACTCGCCATGGCTAAAAATGACAGAGATAACTATAAACAAATACAATGTTGCAACTGCAAGGCTATACGCTATTTTTTAGTTGTACTTGTTTTGAAATCTTATCTTACATCATGCACAAGTCAATCAATGCGGCATTCAAGTTTTCCATTTCAGTCATGAACGGGCAATAACTTGAACTGCATGATAATGGTATCCCTTACCTCCCTTTAAACTTCTTGATACTGGATACACCACAGATGACCATTGGCGCTATAAGTGACTGCGCCATAGATTTGGCAGATCAATGTAAGGGTAATATGGTCTAATAAGACCTGAATGTGACATACGACGACTCGCGCGTGATAATTCGATAAACAAGGACGCCGAATAAACGTTTATAGACATCTATTACATGTTCATTGGCTACAAGCGATCACAAGAACTCTTTACTAACTTAAACATTTCAGGAAACAAATGCTGTTCCCTTTCCTAGCTAACAGTGAAAGCTACAGAAATCCACTGTCCCAGTCCCTTTCTTCTTCAACACAGAGTTACAAAAGCAGATCACTCTGTCTGAGCTATTCTACTGTACATACATTCAATCTGAGCTATTCTGCTCTACATAAATTCGGTCTGAGCTATTTCACTCTAAATTTACACAATCTGAGCTATTGTACTCTACATTTATTCTATCTGAGCTGTTCTACTCTAAATTCATTCTAGCTGAGCTGTTCTACTCTACATAAATTCGGTCTGAGCTATTCTACTCTACATTCATTCTATTAGAACTATTCTACTCTACATTCATTCTATTAGAACTATTCTACTCTACATTCATTCTATCTGAGCTATTCTACTCTACATTCATTCTATCTGAGCTATTCTACTCTAAATTCACTCGGTCTGAGCTATTCTACTCTAAATTCACTCGGTCTGAGCTATTCTACTCTACATTCATTCGGTCCGAGCTATTGTACTCATCTAGGCCACCTTCTTTTGGTTCTCTTGCGTTCTTTCCGCACGACGTCTTGTACATGTTAACCGATCAGAGTATAATACTACTACAACATTTCCCTCCCGTCTTTATCAATGTTCCTTCAAATACCCCGATCAGGCTGTCGCGTCTCTATATCGTTGTCCCAACTCCCAGGTTTTGTAGCCTCAAGCGTGACGTCTTTTTCAGCTAATTTACAACTTCCTTTTCACCATCTCAAAATTCTGGCTATCTTGTAACCCCCTATCTCATATTTAGCACAGGTTATTCACCAATCAAAGAAATGGCGGTACACAAAACTCAGCACTGTAGTAAAATCTTGATAACAAGCAATTGTGCATCAGAATCAGGCTGTCGTCGTGGCATTGATGATCAATGAAAAGCCACTAGCATGCATTCAAAATAGGATAAGGAAAAGTATACCCTATACAGATAGCATGAACAGCTACAATTCTCCACAATGACGTTAACTATAAAGCAGTGACCCGCCTCACCTTCAATTAAAACTCCAACTGCCATGAAAGCATCTTCTTGTACACCGCCAACTTTCGATACGCTTAGCATTTTTAACAGCTCTGTCATACAAGCATCGGAAACTTGTAATGCATCTGCGGATTGCAACTTCCGTAGTGCAGCCTATAAGAAAAGAAGCCATAGTAATAGTAAAATTTTAGGTCAACTTAAAAACGACTTCATTTCTATTCCCGCTGGAATGTTATCAGTGTACGTCATTCCTTTCTATCTTCCTACGCCAGGTAAAATAAAAAACAACTTGTGCGTTAATTCCCTTCACTTCCATGTTTAAGTCAAATGGCGCAAAGACGCTGGACTCCAAACTAAGTTGAGGTGGATGTCGATGTCCACCAGTGGCCAATTGGTGGCTTATGTGGCGACTAGAGAAAAGTCAACTATGTTATGATCAGGTCACCACAGCTCAATTGGTAGAGCAGCACGACACGATTGCGTAGGCTCCAGGTTCGAATCCCGGTGGTGACGTTTTCTTTTTCACTAGTATTTCAAAATCTATATCTTCTGACGAGCACTTTAAATACCTCCTCGAGCTGCACTCAAATATCAACCACGCAGGCACTTCTCTGGTGGTTTTCGCTGTCAGGTTCAAACGTTAAACATTGATACGATGAAATTGATAGTAACTATGCTCTGTGACAATAAAGGCGGGCCAGGACTCGAGCCAAAAAGCATCATTCGTTCAGTAATGTCTGTCACTATTGACCAGAAGTCAGTTATACAAATGTGTCACAATAGGCACTAAACCTGATATTCATTTGAGGGCCAATACTATGAGTGTCATCAACTTCTGCGAAAGTTTCGCACGTGGAAGCAAATGTAAGGTACTCGATACAAAACTGTTGCATGCTATAAGCATACCCATATGAACAGCTTAATAATTTCCAAATTCAAGGACGGCTATATGATGGCTACTGGGTTCCACGCCTCAAGTTTCATGCCCATAATCGATCAGCACATTCCACACCATCAGCATGATTGTTGAATGCTTCAGTTCAGCGAAAAAGCTCTGGAGAGTTACTTTTGTATTAACTGTCGGTTGTATAAATTTCCAATGTTAAAATTAACCACTAACCATTACTTGACTCCAACAATGAACAGTAGTAACATCTGCAAGTGATGTAAATACAGTTATTTTGGGCTTGTGTAGTTTCATTTTTATCGCAGAGGTAAAGTGGCGAAACACTTGTCAACGGTCCAAGATGGGAAAAGCATTCTTCTCACTTTACGTTAGCGCTGAGAAAACTACTGCATATTAAAAGAGAGAATAATCAACTCTGTGGTCAATAATTGTTTGTCTGCGTAACAGTCCTCTCCTGCCTTAAGAAGCAATCCCAAAAATTTTTACTCCTTTATATATGAAGATATATTGTAACCTGAGTTTGTTTAGAGATTGAAGCAAATTGAATTCATTAGTGTATTTCAAACCAGTGTACCATAAACGCACTTCAAAATTAATTTTTAGTTGACGTTTGCAGTAAATTTCACTAGATTAAAACTGCAGTAATTATATCATGATTTGCAATTCGAAATATGCTCTGCATTGCTACCTTTCTGGTAGAAAAACTAAACAAGCTCACTCCAAAAGTATAAGTGAAACTCAAAGCAACATTTTCTTTCTGAACAACTGACATTCACTACTATCAGATATGTTAGTATTCCATGTCCCGAAAGAATGAAAAAGTAAATCAACAGAATTCACAGAGAAATCATCATCAGATAAATGGCGATTGTCACAGAAAGGGAATTATCGATCACAAGATCTTGTGTATCCATCTTTACAAGCCATTGGGCATTACAGAAAAACGCATACCGCGCTATTATACGAACCTTGTTAGGGCTGTTTAAGTAACAATTGCGTAATGTACTGTGCCACATAATAGTAAGACACTTTAAACTCCCACCATTAGAGCAGATGACGAACAAAATATTAGTACACAAAAAATGTGCTACATAAAGACAGAAAAGTTGTGTCTAAAGTAGAAAGTACAGCTAATAAATGTTTGTAGGTTATTCAATTACAATCCAAATTAAACCGTTCTGAAATAAGGAATGTTCATCTTATATTAGTTTGAAAGTAATTATTAATCTTAGTTGACTATGATCATATTAATTTGAACACCTGTTCTTTGCCTGCTTAAGTGGTGCAAACAGTCTTGCCTTGCTAAATGCACAGATTAGAGAAGAAGTCCATGGTTTATTTCTTTACACAGAACAAATTTTCAGTTAAAAGTTTTAAATTATCAATTTGCATTTATCGGATACATTGTATGTTAATACGTATCTTCACAATCCTAAATTCGAAGCCAGAAGCATCGACGCAGACTACTTGAGATAGCTGGGGCATTCAACGCAGTGATAGAACGTCTTTAGGAATGGAGGTTGTGGTTAGGGTACACATAAATTTCCATATAAAAAACATGACCCATAAGAGCAATATTATATATCGAAAAATAACAAACTGTTTTTCGGTTATATCAAGAGTAGAAAGTCCAGAAATGGAAATAATCAGGAATATTGACGGTGCAAGACCAAGACAACTGTGTATGGACTGGCTGAGTTAATGAATCAGAAAAGGCTATTAAATATCATATGAATGGCGATGTTCAGTATCTGTCATACGAAAGCAAGAATATTAAAAGAGTACCGTTGTGATGGCGTCATACAAATACAAAGAGCAACTTGATCCTTGATTTAGTATGAAATCAAGACTACTCCCATAGTATTCTACCCATAAACTATTAAATATACGAGTGGCACGCATTAAACCAAGCGATGCAGAGTACTCTCAATGAAATTCTTAGTCAGTTACTTCTGAATCATAAAAGCCCCTGTTCATAAGATGGTCAGATATAAAACCCATTTATTTGGTTGAATTTATTTCCTCTTGAAAATTGAAAGTTGAGTTACGACAGAAAGATCAAATTGATGCGTTTATAGGCAGAAGTCTACTACCGTTTCGATACCGATGCTGAGATAACGTTACATAGATCCCTCCATTCTTAGTTGCATGAAGCAATTGCTACCACCAAGCTGATATCCCGGAATAAGCCTTGAAAATTAGGTTCCTATCAAAGGTCTGACGAAGTCTTCCTCTCAACTGCATCTTATGATATGCAGTGTTATCTTCCCCGCTAGACATGGTGTCATTTCGTGTATGCGTAATTACTGTCATTTACTCGACCCCTTGACTTAGACCATGACGGCGTACTACACTGAGCAACGATAGCTAGATTACAAAGTCCCCGATCCCAAATCGCATCGATCAAATTGAATACGTAAAAACCGACAACATGTGTATCAAGCTCTCTGCACAGACAACCTTTCCCGTCAGCTTATGCTACTTAAAGATAGATACAATTATGTTACATTAAGGCATTTCCGGCCTGCGCGTCAATATAGCTGTTCGGAAACGGAAAGAGTGATTTTCAATTCTTGAAAAAGTTCACTCGCGTATTACAACCCCTTAAAGCAAGGTGTACAGAGCAAACTGGGGCAACTTCGAAAAATATACGTGCTTCAATATAACGAAACCAAATGTCATTAGTGCCCCCGTTTTTTGCTTCTATCTTATGGGATCATATAATACGCTTCATACAAATAAACTGAACTTTAAATAGAAAATTAAGCATAGGTAACTGTATAAGAACAACACCACCAGAGTAACAATATTATGATAATTTTTCGTCTTGGATCATTTACCTGTAACGTTGCGCATAGGAGACTTTTAAAATCATTGTGCTGGCTATGGTCACCAATGCTTGCTCCTGTTCCCTATAGAATCGAAAGAATGCATCATCAGTTGAAGAGTATTAGTACATCATGTCTCATTTCCTTTGCTTCAACTTATATAGAAATAAGGGGGGGAGGGGGGGAGTGATAATGTTCGTCCTGATTTCTAAATCAGATCTTTGCCTTTCTTACACATAATCAAAAGGTAAGCTGCGAGTGCGTTATATTTACATAAGATAAGTACATACTGATAGTATTGATTTAACTTGTTCTTCATATAACGTAAGATTGCTCCCTACAGGTCTATAAAGTGCTTTTTGATACCATCGAAGGTAAAACTGCCCCTTCGATCCAATTCCTTCACTTACTAATGAAGGGGGTCACTTTGATTACTACTGTATTGCATTTGGATCACTTTTAACCTTTCAAAAATAAAAAAACAACACGCTAAACTAATAATACCTTTAACAACTATAACACCTACAAAAATGACTAGAGAATGCTGCACGATCGACTCCAGATACAACCAGTTAGCAAGAGCCGTACAAATGAACTAATATCTAGGCCCATAAATAATCATACTAAATGTATTGAGACTGCGCCAATGTCTCATATGAGTCCTTACGTTACCACCGCTCTAGATCACACACTTTTCTTAATAGTCTAACCTAGAAGGCATACCAAACGTACTACACAATATACTGGGGTTAATGTACAATGTCGTTAATACATATTTTAGTTGTTTAGTTGTAATACATAACAGTGAAAAGAAAGCAAGAATGTCATACGCAAAAGAAGCAAAACCACTCCCTCAACAGGATATTCTAGTCGTCATTGACATATTGCGTATTCAAGGAGAGGACAGAGAGTTCCAAAAATGACTCTTTGTAGGGAATGGGGTGGGGGTAGTAATACCACTGAAGACAAAAGAAAACCCTAAATCCCGGCGCTAGTTTCATTCAATTCCTTCCGTCAAGTGCGCAATTAAAGGTGATCGATTTTGTATCTGGAAATAAGTGTTCTGATATTTTCGGATTCAAGAGAACGATCTACAAGAAAGCCGACTTTAATTCAACTTAAACTCAACAGATAGATAACTTGACGTTTTTAATAACGAACAAGTCAGATTTCGCAGAAAACATTAATCGAGAATCAGCGTGATGGGGCATATTGTTGCTACTATTTATTCTGGGCAATGAATGTCACCAGTCATACATCATTTCTTGGACGATTTTCATCACTGGTTTTCATCCAGCAGAGACCATTTTCTTAGGGTTTCAGTTCAAATTTGCAGTGTTTATATGATTTAATGGTAAAATGGCTTAGAATTTGTCAGTGGTCTCGGCGTGACTTGGTTACACTCCCGTTTCCAGATATTATGACTAAGTTTTATATTCTCTTTACCGGAAAACGAGACGGGGTCACTAAATGGTTAATAAAATACCAAAAGGGAGTGCGTTTGTACAGGGAAAGAGGAGGCAAAAAGTAATTATACATGGAGTAAGGCAATGAGCAATAATCACGGACGAAATTATTTTACAATTATTTTTCCGATCACGACAAACCAAAGAACTAAGGTCGATGGGAGGGAGTAAGGAAATCAATAATCCTATGGGTTGATAAAAAGCGTAAGAAACTAAACGAAAATAAGTAGGAATTGATGCAAACCTCTAATGAAAGTATTTTATTTATTCTGTCGAGTATTGCAACAACGGTTTTCTTGACAGTCTCGTAACAGTCCTAAAATGTAAAGGAAATTGATCAATTTTTTCAGTATTGAGTACCGTAACAAGTGCACACAATATTTGTATCTACAGTAGTGTAATAAAGCCAAGACAAAACATTAGTCAAAACAGAACATACATCTACTGTTATTAATCAAAGCACCCTTCCATGGATGTCATGCCAGCCGATGCTTTCCAGAAGAACATGATTTTCCGAAATCACCTTTTGAACACTTGCATATTGTACGTTATAATGTAAAGGATGTAAACTTATACAACAGAACCAAAACATTTCGTTATTTTCACAACGATTTCGTCACACACTGGTCATAGAAACAGTCCGGAGTGACATGAGTATCTTTAACGCGAAAAATCTCAAATATAGGAGTCGGCTGTACAGCACTATACACGCATACGAGTTTGAAAACAGATCGGCTTTTTGTTTAAATGAAAACGGCTTCCAAGGTGGCCAAGTGAAATGGAGAACTCCCTTTAAGAAACATGCTTAATGGATCCTTTCGATACTTTACTGTGTTTGCTAGTGACAGCTGGTACACCTTGCGCGATTCTGCCTTGTTAACCCCTACGGCAAGGCATCATCATCATCATCCAGGTGTTGTGGCTGATACTGGCATTGACGATAAAGTTCCTCAAATAGCATCTGTCGTATGAAGTCCAGATAAAGTTGACGCTGTTCATTCTTGCATCAGTGGACTATCTATTTAGGCTTTTTAGGTATGTCAACTGAGGATTATAAACAATCAGAATTGCTTTATGCCTCAGTTTAAAACCATTCCTATTTTCTATTTTCCACTTCATTGCCATACAACCCCTTTTAAAAGTCTCTCCCTAGTCTTCACTTCAAGCTGTCACATTAGCTTTCCAAGCTATTGTACAGCCTTGATCGTCGTGTTCCATATTATGCAGTTTGTAAGTGTTAACATACAATTGCTCTACATTTTGTTTTCTTGAAAAACTGTGTTAAACAAGGGATTCATTTTGCTATGATTTTCGCCAGACATTGATCACGGCAATCATCTGGAGCGAATGCAGAACAACTTCGCTTACAATTCATAGGGAATGAAAGGATTACAACTCACGTTCTTACAACTAACACCTGTATTATCGGGACATCAAAATTCCTCCTATCATGTTTAAGGTTCCTTATCACAATTATTTCGAAGTCTTTTCTCTAACAACGTCAAGTATTTGATAGTCGCTTCGATCCTTCTTTTCCAATAAATTTTCGTCTTCCTTCACTAAAACTTCCCTTCCATACTAAATTTACATCGGCCTGATCACCGGAGTCTACTTTGCATCATAGGCCATGTAACTGGCGCGGAGATATGAGGTAATGGTTTCGTTCATCAGAACAGTCACAGAATCGTCTCCAAATAGCTATAATGATCATTTCCTTAAAGCAATGATATTGTGTGACGTTTATAATTCCTATCAACATGAGGTTAATGAAATGACTTTGAATAGGAAAATCGTGCTATGGTGGACTATCGCAGACCCACAAATTCAATGGATTTGTAAACAAAATTGTTAAACTGGTTTGGGTAAGTATGTGTTTATACTACATCTTCCATGTAAGCAGCACGTATAAGAATACATAACGCATTCAAAGATTACGCATGAATGCAAATCATTATCTAGCTCTGGTATTACATTAGGATTGTTTACCAACACATTACTAAAAACAAACTTTTCCTACAATAGCATTACTACGACTAAGGCATCAATTACCTTAGGGCTATTTTTCACTAATTCCATCACTGCTTCATACGCTGCACTTCGAAGATTGCTTTGGTTAGCATCTTGCCTGATGGCAAAAGAAAACCACGTAATACGCTTAACAAGAAACGAAAACGTCATTTACAAACATGCGGGGGAAGGGGGGGGGGGGGGTTGGTTGAACGCTCACATAATTTCTATTTAAATGGGAAAAGGATTCGTAGTTCACAAAAACGGAGTAAGAGTGTCGCTAATAACGACACAGTGTTACGGGCACATTACTTAATTGCTTATTAGACATTCACCGCTGATTCTGAGTTCATTCCGACGACAATTTTCTTATCTTGTCAAAACGCTAAATATAACAGGCAGGTTTCATCCACTTTAATACTGAGCTGTATTTGTTAAAGCCTTTTATTCCTATAATACCTCTACAAATACTGATGTAACAAGGCAATGATTTTGTAAAGACTTTTTAAAGAAAAAATGGATTCCTTTAAAATTCCTATCCCTATTGAACTGTTAGAAATTCATCTCTTTTCCATTCCTAATAAATGAACCGTGTTAACAAAACCACTGTGTAAGGGAGCAAAGAAACAGAAGGAGGAGAAAAAGGAACGGATGGAAGTGGGGAGGGAACTGATGGAAGGGGAAATGGAACTGATAAATGGGGAAATGGAACTGATGAACGGGGAAAAGGAACGGATGGAAAGGGGGATGAAACTGATGGAAGGAGAAACAAAACGATGGAAGGGGGGAGGGAACTGATGGAAGGGGAAAAGAAACGGCTTGAAGGGGCAAAGTGCAATAAAAGGTGATCTTCTGTATTTACGTTTTTAGAGACTTGACCAAATGGGGAGGGGATGCCTTAAACGCTACCAAACATAATCCAATTCAAAGTAACTCATAACTTACCTTTCAGCCGTCTGTAATAACCTTTCAACAATGAACTGGAAGCGAGAAGATAAGCAATATGTTGCTGGTCCCTGCTCGTCGTCACTTGGCGTACTTTCATACGCAGCATCTGCTAGCGACGAAAATGCCTGTGTGGAAATTGTTAAGTAACTTGAACTAAAGAAAAAAACAATGATCTACAGAGTAGGTACGGTTACCGGTGAAGGAAGAGAAGGGGAGATGCTCTCACGACACGTTACGTCGTAAAAAAGTCCACCAACTTCCCTAAATTCCATACACAGCTCAGTGTTACTAATGATCTACCTTTAATGTACTCCAAGCACACCAGGCATAGTCACATGTCGTCAATGGTTGTAATTAGTTAAGTTGATTGTCATTCCAAAAAGGGGTGTTAGTGTGCACCAAAACGTGAATTGATAACATGAGACAAACAACCATCTCACTACTTAAAGACGGTCATATCTACGACCAACAAACAATTGTAGTTCAACTAAAGTTCAAGGGCATTTATCACACTTCTAGCTAATGATCCGAACGGGAACTTAAAAATAAAACTGTACGAGACATTCATGAAGTTTCAAGTTAGCATCTTCATCGATACACCACAATGTTATAATGAGCAACTTAATACAAGATATATCTATACAACTGGGGCATGCCTAGGTAGAGGAAAGAGTCTAGTAGGCTTCAAGGGAGCGGGTAGCAGACCTCTTCTCCGCAATGTGGCCTGTACAATGTTGATACAATTATACTTCTTGTCCATTCACGACCACCTGTTCTCACCGCATTACACACCTCAATTTAATGTTCCTTGTTGAAAAACAATTAAATGATGAAGGACCTCACAGCACTCCCAACATAACCTTGCGGTAGCTTCAAATAATGATTTCTTAACTAAAGAGCCAATGATACAAAAATGTGAGGAGAGTGCGCACAATTTCTCCAATTACTATAAAAGGGGTGGGGATGCATAGGGGTTACGAATGTGGTTCCTACGCACCAAGTGCACGCTCGTATATAAAAATGAACCGTGTATCTACTTGCGTAAGGGACCTTTATAGCATTATGTAACCATAAGCCGGTGCGAGATAAAATATAGCTTACCAAGCGTTATGCTAAAAAATCATTTTCTTTCATCTTTTACATTTTTAAAAGACACGAGCGAAATAGAAAAGTATGTCACCAACGGAATTGGAACCCGTGACCCACGTATGCTCGGCATTCGCTCTACTATTTGAGCTTCGTGAGCCCCTTGAACTTTCAATGTATCTTTCAACCCAACTTTAAAGGGCTTTGGACAGAATGATGGGCCGGATGGCAGTCTTTCCATAATCACATGATGCAGATAGGCTGGTCTCCAAAATTGCGTTGAGCTGTATTTCGATGTTCTCCATGGGAGTATTGGGAGCTTATGTGGCGACTAGAGAATTAGATCATTTGATCAGAGGAGCAACAAAAAAAAATTCCAAAGTACTCTTGTACACCACAGGACCCATTAGAAATTTCCTATCCAGCAAATATATCCCTTCGGTAAACATCCATCAAAAGGAAGACTTCTTACTCCAACTTTAGAATTGGACGTCGATCAATATCCTAAGCAAACACCACATGGTAATGAAGGCACTTTATTGTGACGGGGATGGGAGTGGGGGAATCTGATACGCTTTCAATGGAATTTATTTGTAGAAAATGTCTCGGATGGGGATGATAGGTCAGCCGAGTTTCTATGTAGAAAACACGGATAAACATTTCAGTAATACATTGTTTTTGACCTGAAAATAACAACGCGATTGATTTGTAATTACCAGAGAAAAGACATCACCGTAAAAACGGGGCTTTTCCATAGTAAGAAAGTGGATGACTCAAGTACATAAAAATTAAACCTATGGGAACAAGTCATCTCTGTCTATAAAATGAAAGTGATCTCTTACCCAGCAGACATTGCATGCCACACGTGGTTCACTCTGTAAGCTTTCTAACAATACATTTAATAGGTTCTCAAGATTGGCATCATCTAAGGCAGCTTCGGGTACTTGTTCACATATCCTGCTCATAGTCCATGCTACTGAATCCCTTACCACAACCGACTGGTCTTTCATAAGTCCTAAGAGAACGGGCATAGCCTAAAAAAGGGATATAAAAATCATTGACGTATTACGGAAAGGGATTGGTGGGTGTGAAAAGAAAGGATGATACAGGTACGTCACAACAGCGCTACCATTCTCAACAGACGATGAGTGCATGCGTAGATTTATGCAGTAACTAACAAGGTATACTTTCAACAAACCACCATGGGAGGTTGTTACATTTTCACCTTGGATAGTGGGTGCTTTTGTTAACTTTGCGCTTATTGGAGCTGCGCCATAAATAAACATTGCACCAAGGCGCAACAAAGCAAAGGGTTCTGTAAAATACTACGTCTTTAGTAGTACTGACAGCATGTATTGGATTAAATTCACCGCACGTTTATTGGATTTTTTCAGCCTTGAGGGTGGGTGCTTACTGAAGATATGGTGCTTATTCGCGGTTAGCACTAGTTCGAGTTTGGGAGCTTAATGAAATAAATACAGTAACTTTATATAATAGCCAAAACTATCTGAAATATCAATATGATATGATAAAAAGAGTTTGACTACGACGTATTGTGAAGATTTCGTTCTAGTGCTGTGGACAGATAGCAAGAGAGATAACTGGACTCCTTACTAGGCGACAAGCAGGGGCGAAATTTAAAATTAACAATACTTCATATATCAGATGTTTCCTTATAATCTATATTTATATTGGATGGGCTAATTTTCAAGCACTTGAAAGCTTCTGGGTGTTGTTCTCCTATCAAAATTGGATTGTTTTGTGTCCTTTTGTTAACAATGTTCATTATGAGAACGGAACAATCGCTAATATCGCACTTTCCCTAATAATATGCTTCCTACAGGTTCGAGAAATGTATGAGGGAACCGATCAGTAACATTGAATCCTCCAAAAAGTAGGTGTAAAGAAGGAGACATAACCAGCAATCTACTGGTGACCTCACTATGCAGAGAACTCCAGCTTGGTTATATTCACTTTAAATCTCCTGATCAAGGGGCGTCGTTTATAAATGACCATTAACAGCATCAATATAAGAAATGGAAGCTCCAGTGCCTGTTGGAAATAAACCTACATCCCACTCTGTTGGTGGTCGAGAAGTAAGTTAGATAAAAGTACGAGTAGAGAAGGCAAAAGCTCCGCCCGCAGACAGTGAACAGAGCTATCTCTAACATTGAGCTGTAAAGACAGCTTTAATAGAAGCCTCTGCTGGGCAAAAGATATACAGAAATGGCTGTCTTGTAGCTTAAAAGTGTAGTTAAAAGTCCTTCATAGGAGCTACTAGTCCAGTACTTCAAGTCATTATCTCAAAGCCCACGACTAGATAGTATCTTCACTCCTTTAGTGAAGTTATAGTCATAACATAACATAGTATAATAATTAAGTAATAGGTACTTGCAGTGATAATATACACAGTAATATGTTTTCTAACATGATTACCTTGTACGTGTAATGTCGTATAGGGGCAATATCAGAACTACTATTATGTCTATACGCGAACATATCGTGTTAATTATCTATCACTTCTAAATAACAAAAATTACACTCTGCCATAAAGCATTATGTCACACATAATTGATTGGTTCACTCGTTCCCTTGCTTCGCGTTCTTGGTACTGCGTAGAAGTAATTCCAAACTTACTACTTTGTCATTATAGGAACAACAATGTACTCAACATCCTCTTTACTTCAGTTTTGAAGGATAACAGTAAATATGTCCTTAACATTTGACCCTATTACTACCCTCCAGCAAAACGCATTATATCAATGTCCCTTTCCCTGGGAACTCTGCTTTCAGGACAATACTATCAAATCAGAAGTCTGCTCTAAGGGTCTTCTCAGAGAAAATTATATCTAAAGATGACAATCTTTGGATCTCTGGTTGGCAGACTAGAATTAGAAGGCAAGGGTCCCGCTACATACTATTGCCCTGGGCCCACAATCGTGGATTTCATACGCTTCTCCATGTTTCTGAGCTTTGGATTTTCAGTGAAGCACTTGTACACATATGAGATAACCTCTTAGTCCTCTCTTTCAAACATTTGGTGTTCATCTGAAATCATTACAAATGAACTGAGATGATGTTTTATGAATCACAGTTGATATGAATTTAAGTACTTGTTGTAACATGGGGTCTGATTTAAAGGAGTATTTCAAATTTGCTTGAAATGCATCGATCAACTTTCTCTCTTAATTCTCTAGATTTTTCCAATAATACCCAAGAAATTTAATTTGTAAAATAAAGCCACGGTAAACCAGTATTAAAAAAACTGCATTGTGAGAAATCAAAAACCAACACTAATAGAAAAATTTATTACATTGGGAGATGATGAAGTACAATACGCTAGCAACGTCTCTTGGGTTGGTCAAATCATTTTCTACTAAATTATAATTGTTAATTTGGTAAGGTTCAACAACTTAAATCTTCATCAAAACACATTGATAATATAATTGACAAACTAATATGGACACCGACCTACACATCTAATTATCTAAACACCATGACGTTCATGGCCGACGTGTTTGCCAGTGGAAAAACATTCTCTTTTCAACGCATCTCTGCGTGAAAAAATTAAAACAATTAAATACGTAAAACAATTGTTATAAGCTGCACAGTTCTATCCTTCCTCATTACCCAAGCTATTTTAATTGACTGGAAAACTGATTGGATTCTCATGTCATGATTTCCAACAAGCCAGAAGGCAACTTGGCGTCCAGTGTTCGTTCCTCAGCCTAATTACACTGATTAACTGAGAAGTCGAAGTAAGCTTTCGTGTGATTGATTAGCCTGAGGCTAGCCTGAGGCCACGCGGTCCGCTGGTGCACATTGTTCTCTCTTGAACTAAAAATTTCATCAAGTTGTTCCGGGCGTTTTATGAACCTAACTACACTGATCCACTGAAAAGAAATTTATTACCATCCTTTTGTGATATCGAGTCGAATTGACGATCAAATGCGTGAGTTTTCACTGGTGTACATTTAGTTGGAGCAAAATACGATCTTAAACAATCTAAGTTCACTGTGTGATCTGCTTACTAAATTACTCTGGCTCCCTGTGGGAGACGAGCACTCGTGCGCTCAGTGACATCGTTCTTGTAGCCAAACCGCATAAGTTGATGTATTAGAGAAACCATAAACTAGCTAACACAAGCCAAGCTGCAAAATAAGAACGATCAACTTACTACTGTCACACAAATACTGAATCCTGTGGCCTTCAAACAATCATAAATTGTCTAGTTGATAAATGTATTACAGTGCTGTTTCGAATCTGTGCTACGTGTCTATGTTTCCGGTTTCCCATCAACGACTCAAGCAGGAAGACTGCTTACTTGACAGAAGTAAGTAGCATAATTGTACCTTCCTGTATTCGCCAAGCATCAGCTATTACAAAGAAACACTCACCTGGCGTTTTAAAAAACCCCAAACACTACAAAGCAATGTAACTCTGCCATAGGGCAGCACTATGCACAAACACATACTGTGTTAAAAAGGATGCGGATGACCGTTTCCGTATAATAGGTACAATATAAGGTCCACCCATCGCTTGGCCTTTCTGGTCCCAACATGCTTTTAGGGCAAGGATTCCGTTGTTTTGTTGACAGATAGAAAATTTGGTTTTTGTAAGGCCTTTTCGGGTTAAATACTCAGTTCCGAGGGCACTGATTGATCAAAACAACACCAATCTGGCAGTTTGAGTTCTGATTGGCTACTTCGAAAACACAGCTGGGTATTGGCTTCATTCCTTCCTTTTCATGTCCCATTCTAAAGATTTTGTATGTACCCTAATGAGTCTCAGACGAAAAATCTTCTAAGTACAAAAATGGTTTGGGTACTTCGTGCGGTTTTTAACTGGTAGCGATTCACCAATCATATACGCTGAAATGCTATGTGTAGATGAAATGTTTTCCGGCTATCAGAGGTACGGTACACTTGTGCTTAAGTCTGTAACTCTCGGGGGTAGAAAATGATTGTTTAGAAACCCTACCATTCTTTAAAATTTTGAAATTATAAATGTTCTGATCATTATCATTGCAAACTCCATCAATGAACTAGTAACACCTTGTTTCGGATTGAAAGCGTAAAGGATATTGTCAGTACTAAAGCTACGTTTTGTGAACAACGAGCCTATAACAATATACGAAAAGATAGTAGTTCCGATATTAAACGATTTTTTAGCTTGATCACCAATCAGAAACCTATTTCAATATCTGCACCTTACTTCCCAACTTCTCCAAGATTTCTATCATGGGTCCGAATGAAATGCGAGATCCACCTTTTACTGAAACGGGAGTCATTGCCCCATAGTCCCCAGGTGGTCATGCTATTGACTTTTTTCTTATTAAGTGCTAACATTTTCTCGATGAAGGCTGTATCGCCACGATCTTATATGTTGTACATGCGACTTGTCGATTATAGGATAAAAACGTTTTGTAGCCCGACCCCTGAACCTTAACTAACAACCAAATCAACACGAGGCAATTAACGTCGCTCTCGATATCCAATTAAAATTACGCGGAATCGTAGCAAGTGCCTCATACAACAATCTACATGAATAAAAGAGACCTGTCAAGATACTGTGATTTAATGCGCTGATTTGATAAGAAACAAGAACCTTCCACTGGTTTCATTCTTACTTCCGACCCTAACTCTAGAAATTAAAAGATGGCCTATCCTCTCCCTTACGTTATCAACAGTGATTTAAAAGGCTTGTGTTTAAACAGTTAAACAGAGCACACGGGGGCTCATAAAGTCAACTGTTGACGCTCAAATCGTTATATCACTATAACACTTCCTACCTGTCTTCAAGGCAACAAATGATTAATCAAATAACAGGTTTCCTTTCCAGCAATGGAGCTGGTTATTCATAACAGCAGGCATAATCATGTGTTAAACCTATTTTAGGGGTAGACCGAGGGCCGATCTTCAGTTTAAACAAATGGAAATTTTGGTAAGATGGTAAGATGGTAAGATTGGACAACTGATCAAGAGATGTTTCCCCCTACAGTGACATACCTGACGCCTCGGGATTTGGGGCAGCCAAAAAAAAGAAAGATGATAAGACATATTACATTACATCTTTCAGCAGATATAATTTTATACCGTTTTTCCATCAACAGTTTGGCCGATCGACGCATTGGTAGCCATTGTAGACAGTTAATGCCGTCTTTGTATTGCAATATTAAGACGTAATCTTTTGCACTCGATTCACCATGCAGCAGTATACCAATCTGAATACAGTACGTTCCTAAAACACGGTTCCTTAAACGTTCTGCAGATGAAACAGCATACTCCCATGGTTTAATGACTGGATGGAAAACTACCCGTTCAAATAGCAAGCTAGTTAGGACATCTGAAGACGCGTTCCCCATAGGATACAATTGAGCTACTATTTAATTCTACATAATATAATTGGATACAAACAATGGCTGATAGCGCAATGTTTAACAACAGAAGCAATATAATAACTAACCTCTAGAACTAAGGGTTTTAAAGCATCCGGCTCTGGTCCTTCAAGGATACACCCTAGCCAAAATAAATAAATAAATAAATTAACAATGATAGCAGGTTAGAAATTCATCAGCGGGAAAATTTTATGTAGAAATATTTTTTTAAGGTGGACTTGTGAAATGGTAAGTAAAAACTATACATAAAAAATGCTGATACAAACATGTGCCAGTAATGCCGCCACTTTTGTATTTTCACTACCAAAGTCAATAGAGTGTGTGTACTGATGAATACTGCTCTACCATGCCACAATTCACATTTGGTGTGCCTCATGGATGGCTTCCGTGAACTCAACAGTTTCTTCCCTATCAAAACTCGTACTAACTCAGAGAATATCTTACCTATTGATGCCTCTGACCTGCTTTCACGAGCAACTTTACTATCACAAGTGTTGACTAAAGTGGGGCATTTACTGTGTACTATGCGTCCCTAAAATGTTACCCCAGAAGCTGTAATTTTCCTATCTTTATATTTTCCATCTACCTCCACATAAAATTTTTGCGTTACTCCATTGCGATTTCCAGACTATTTTTAATGTGGAAAGTTGCTCCTTCAATACCGTCAACAATGACTATGGAAGACTACAGAGGGCAAACGTTATCTAAGAGACGTACTTACGGCGTCATTTGCTTTCTCCATGATAGGGTCACATGCGTTATATACAGTGGCTTAGGGTAACACTTTGGACCAGGCGTGCTACAAAAATAGCTTTGCCACAATTCCCCTATCGTGCCAGGTACATCTATATTTTGTCTTTGAAAGGCGATCTCTACTGCACGTCTATCCTTCTGTCTTTCTCAATAAACTTAGAAATAACATCGCGATAAAAGAATGCCCCACCCTTCAGCAGTGGAATAGTTCCCCTTCTGGGTCGAGTCATTCGATTTCTGTTTTCAACCAATGCGTGCTCTTTTTCATTAGCACGCCTTGGGACTTTTTTTGAATACAGATATTTGTACCTAAGTCGTACTGCCTCCATATGATTCTATTGTTTTCATTGACGCTGAGCGTCGTAGCACGCCTTGTCTCAAAAGAAGCTGTACAGAGACTTCAGCACAGAAGAGCAACTAGGCGCGCTATTTCTATACAGACTTGTCACAGAACAGTGAAATAGGGATATTGGGTGGCCTTTGGTTTTGAAAAGAATTTACCAATGAGGAGAACAGCAACTGGATTAACATATTACTATACATAGACTTGATGTAATGAAGAGACTTGCAAATAATTAAAGAACGTACAAATATCTTTTTGGTTATATTTATGAGTGTGCGGCGCACGCCTAGCACAGCTGGAGAATACGTCTCTGGTTATATATCTGATTCAGTGACGTTTCCCCTTCGGTAGCCACTGTTTATTTGACTTCGGAAATGAGGAGGCTGTAGTGAGTTATTGTCTTTCAATGAAACGTCAGTGATGGGCTCAATTATAATACCATGTCGACTGTAGATTCCGTACTTGGATAGCAACTTACACTTTTACTTCTTACTTCTCATAGAATAAGCCCGTTTATCCCAAATAATAGAGCTGTACCACCCCCCTCCCCCCTCACAGACTGAGTTTTCTGTCTTTGACATAATTAAGTTTCTATAATTTCCAACTAACTAATACCATAATAAAGTAGTGAGTTTATATGAGTGAACGATGCGCTAAGAATGCGCTCTGAGAGCAAAAGGGCCGTGACATCAGAGCCTTGGGGACCTTGGCAGCAACCCGCTTGCAAAGTAGACTTCGGAAATGCTATTACTTTCTGCAGAAGCAAACCCGGGCGTAGTGGAAGCTAAAAGGATACATAATATTCACACGCCACGCCACTACATAGTGTGCCACGATCCCGGATGTTCTGTGCTGTCATATGCTCTCGTGAAGTGCGAAACTATGTTTCAAGAGATAGGACAGAGAGAGGACTGCAAGCATGAATACCATGAACAGAAAAGAATGAATACCGTGAATAGATTGTCGTCCGAAAAGTAAAAAATGTAACCCCGTTCCTAGTAGTGGCTTCGGCCTTGAGCAGGGTGAAATTAAAAAAAAAAATCTTTAAAAAAGTTAAAAAAATTATTCACACAGTTACCAAATAAGCGATTTGGAGCACCACGACCAAAAGAAACTTTGACCATCAAGGGAAGGCTTTACCACGGAACCAACGCAATGGGCTCATAAAGAATGGCTGAAGGTACTGAAAGGTTTATGTTTGCGAAGTCACTAGCCGATGGTCTCGTTTCGACATAGGCTCTACAAAGGGACCAAACTGATGAATCTTCATTGCTTCTAGTCCTTAAGTTAGACATGGATCTGCTCATTAGCTAAGAACTCAAATGCACAACTCTTAGTGACGTAATACGTAGGCCGACTCACACAACAAAGACTTGCTATGAGTTACATGAATACATCTCGTAGTTTAAGCCCTTCCAACTGCCCTGATTTAACGCCAAATAAGCCAAATACGGAAGTATTGAAAGGGTAGATTTTTAAAAGGTATGGCCCATTGTTGATGATGTAAGTGAATTTGTTAAGTGGATAGTGAAAGCTGCTCAAACCAGTTTGGGATGGCTCCAATTATCGCCTAGCAATTAGCAAATTGCGAAGCCACTAGCCTTTTCATAAACTCCGCGAGGGTTTTTGCGATTTTGACAGTGTTGCGAAGCAGAACTTAGGGACCTTCGAACCCGGGTCACACTTCACTGGTACATTCGTGAAAACAAAGCAATGTAGTTTTCAATCGATCATGCAACCCTTCTGTTAATGAAATCATCGTTTTACAAAACAACAATCGAGTATAGTCTGGATCGAGCTGCTACGTAGCGTATAAAGTAAGTCATGAAGCTGAGGCAAATTTCAGCAGGTCTCACTAACTGAATCATTGCCAAAAGGAACAGTATGACTGCGATGAAGGCAGATCTGTCACCAATTTCTAACAGTATGAAAGTGGTTGCAAGGGATAGCAAGAATCCCCTGGACCCTCAACGCCTTGAAAAGAAAACACTGTTAAGAAATACATCGATGATGTTAAATGAATGAGGCTGTCTTGCGAGTAAGAAATCTATGGTTGACCAGAGTTACTGACCAATACTTACCAAAAGCCATGACAGCCGCATCCCTTTGTTTCCAGTCTGGACTAATGATGTTTTCTGTTACGAAAGGTAACACGTAATTGACGATCTCATTCATGCAGCACGTTGAGAGCAGCATTAAACATACTCCTGCTGCCTTACTAGGACACCAGTCATCTTCGTCATCGAATTCTTCCTGAAGGCACATGAATAAAAACAACAACATATCCTTGAATGCAAAATAAAAACACAGGATCTAACAGGACTCACAACGACAAAAGAAATGTGCAAAAAATATATGCATGTAAATAATATGTATATATTTGACCTGATTATCCTGTATGTAATGATTATATAAATAAAAAATAATAAGATGGTTGTGAGGCTGGAAACGATTTCCACGAAAGTGGATTATAAAACAAGTGCAGGTAGGGCCAAGACTAAATTACAACATAAAGATCAACCTAGAGCAAATCTGAAAATTTCCAAAGATCAAATGAGAAAGCAAAAAATTAACAAGAGTTCGCGAGTTACTCGCTTACTTGCTCTAAAATACTTAACAGTTTCTAACACGATTTAACCGGTATTTCAATGATCAGCGTTCCCGACAAAACAGACGGTCTGATTCTTTCCGTAATATACATTATCGCGATGGATCACTGTTCCTGGATGTCTCCTTATGGAATACATGTGTTGAATAGGGGTGGAAACAATCAGACTATCATAATATTATACCTGGTACAACTTCAAGATTTGATAGCAATGACTCACTCATTCTGTAATTGAGTACTTTACCTGCTTTCCTAGTGTCGTAAGTAGTATAGGTACCAGATATTGTGCAGCTCCCTTTGCGTAAAATCGACTTGCGTGTTGAGTGCCAAGGCTGTTTAGCTCTTGAGCCTTAAAGGGCAAAGAATATGTAATGAGGTAACCACCTTAAGTACAGAGACGATCACGATGCCTATACACAGCACATTATTATAAACTTGATAAACTCCCGGAATGAGTAAAAGATTCAATGAGCAAACTTTCCGGTCATGCTATTAAAATGATGTACAAAAACAAAGAAACACTAACTTGTATACATAATTTTTCACTTCCTGCTGCTACCTCGATAATGCTTGAGAACGAAATCAACTCTCTTCCTTCTCTGCGATGCCAAAACGTCCCCATTGTTAATTATTCAAACCAATGGAAATGTCCCCCTTACAATTAAAATCAGGCACCAAACACAAAATCCTTATGCTAAACCCTCACTAACAGTTCCGAAGCTGTGCCAGTTTCTGCGGAGATAATGATATGTTGGGAGGGCGGAGCAAACGGTAGTGGATTTTCAATTCAAAGAAACAGAATGAAGTGAAATCGCCATCTAAGGGATAAATTAGTAGTTTGCAGCAACTGCAATATGTCATAAAATACACTACAGCAATAATATCTCGTTGAAATTTTATAGCCTTCCCTTCTCTTAGCACACGAGATGATAACATCCTGATCGGAATACTTTTTAAAAGATTTCCTCGTGTCGATTGGAAACAAGAACATTGACATCGTTCAGTTAAAGGATAAGGTATCAACCAAAACGAGTGCATGCTTTCTGGTTGGAAAGATGTGGAAAGATATAGTAAATAAATAGCAAAAATAAGGGAGATAGGGGTAGAGGTAGGCGTGAATACTGTTTTAATGGTAGCTTGCAGGGGTCCAGGATAGAAAACGACGATGAAAACTTGGCGTTTCACTCAACAATACATATATCAGATGTAGAAGTAAATAAAACATAGACATGGCAATAATAACAAATATATTGAAAGCGTTGAGGTTTTAAGGCCTTAAATAAAATCAGCACGAGGTAATATTAAATAGACGAAACTTCTGTTTTCTTCTTTTTCATTCTACAGTCGGCGTCTTATCTCATCCCTTTTTTAGAAAAAGGACTCTAAAACTTGGAAGAAAAATTAAGGCTTCTTCTTGGATCCAGATTTATGCTAAATTATGAATAGTTATTATAGTTTGAGCCAAGAAAGATCGGATGTTTGTTGTTCAAAGCATTTCATACTTACCGTATTTCCTCTTATAAACGCCGCGGCATCTACTTAAAAAATCCAAGGCTTAGGCGAGGCGTTTATTACAAATAACTAATTAGGTAAAACAAATAATGTTTCAAAAAACGGAACGAAAAGATAGTGTGATAAATGCGAACATTACAAGTAAATATCATCTCGTACAATGTAAACTTCATTAGATCTTGTAGTATGTGAAATTTTAAAACTTGCCCTGTTTTCTAATAAATGCCCCTTTCCATGATGCGGCATCTATCACACGACGGCGCTTATTGGAGGGCGGCGCATATTTCAAATGTTCTGCTGGACGTGCGGCGTTTATTAGAGGAAATACGGTACATTCGTTTTATCATGAAACATGGACTGGTCATAGAAATTGATCTATGAGGTAACGTTGAAAATAGCTTAACTGATACGTCTAAGAAAGTAACAGCAAACACCGCAGTCAATTTAGGCATAACTGGTGAAGTGGTACATTTGAGTTTTCGGCAGGAAAATGCGGAAGACAGCTTAAATTGGCTTGAGAATACTTTCCAATACTCCAACTATGAATTCGTGCCGCCGGCGATTCGTTTTGTTTATCATTACGCCTGTACATATAAAAGGATGAGTCCCGGTTAATTTACGGTTAATAACGCTACTTGACAGCTGGCAGTCACTCGTAACTACCAAGTTTCAAGCCGGAATCCAATCCCTGATACATCACATATTTAAGCATACAAAAACGAATCAAAACAAAGTATGAACAATCCTCCTAAACGTTAACATTTTAGGACAAAAAATATAATTCCTGCAAGGCCAACAAGCAGTACATAAAAATAAAACAAGCAGCCATGCAGAGAGAGCATTGGTGGCGATGGAAATGGTAGGACTGGGCATGCAACGTTCGTTGTATCTTACCTCTGTCAATTCTATAGCTAAATCCAACTCCTCATCGCAAACTGATGACCAGAATTCGATACCCTGTAAGGCAACTTCATCTTCTTCGGACTTCATAGCATCTAACGTTATCTAGGTACAAAAAAAAGTTATTGACAGATAATTATTGATAATACGAACACGCAAGGAACACAAAATTTTGTTCGCAATAGGGAAATCTTCGAGTTCAGAGACAGAGAATTCAACATTTATGAATAAACCAAACTCTATGGAATTCAAGTTCCCGTTGGAATAACATAACTTTGATTTAAGTGACATTAGAATCAGCAGATGTTTACTATGCATGTCAATGCCCTCGCCGTAAGCTGGTTCATAAAAGTTGGACTTTCCCATTGAACCTTCTGTATTCAATTTGCATTAAAAATACACGTTTTGACGAGGGTAAATAACATATAACTATTGCTTGAAGCAATGGAATAAAATTCCTTTTCCACAACGTATATACTTGGGAGAGAGTAATAACCTATTAACCAAGATGTGAGCACCTTTTTTGCTTTTGGAATTAAGAATAAGTACAGCGTTAAATAAAGGACGCGAGGTGATTTGTTAAATGAAATGGTAAAATTTTGATGTGATTTAATGCCACCATTGAGATTTTTAGAAAAGTTCTTATTTCTTTCACTCAGAAAATGATAACCATTCGAATTTTGAGGACCACATTGGATGGTGCTGGCAGTGCACTAGGACGAGGCTGGGGAGGCAACCCAAGTTGAATGTAAGTCATTCCAATGACCAAATTACTTCTCGAGTGAGGTATTTGTCTTCCTAATGCTATACTGATGCCCTCTGAAAGTATAATTAGTTAAAGAGAAGCCATTTGTGCCTGAATTACTTTGTAGAAATTCAGAAGGACGATTCTGCATCTTTTACATATCTGTTTCCGAAACTCGATCGATCTAATATCGAGGCCTGCGAATGGTTAAGAAATGTTTTAGGGTCATGGAAATTTTATTGCTTTCGCAAAAATATCTTGTCTTAAAGGCATATCTAAAAAAGATGGATTATCCACGTAGACTTCCTCGACTATAGAAACCCTGTGTTAAATCGGCCTGAGGAATCCGGAAGAAAAACTGACTTGGTATCCAACTACAAATTCTTGATGTTAGATCCTTTTTTTTACAAAGAGTTATATCATTGACATTTTTTATTAGTTAATCGTTCACAGGGATAAAGGAGTTGTTTTGGAATATTAAACATAATTGTTTATTTATTTGAAAACAATGTTTTCAGGAAACGACTACAACTTTCCACGTAATAGTTTATGCGGGTCCGTGTAACGTCGTAATATTAACTATCAAAGTTGTTAATGATGAGAAACGAGGATTTTAAGGATTTCAGAAAATGTAGTAGAGAAAAGGAAGTAACATACGTTATTTCCGATTGTAGTTTTTTAGACTTGTCAAAGTTATTGTTAATATCGTAAACTTCTTATAATAGCTAGTATAGAATACTACTTCCCAGTAGTCAGTTAGCAATGTTTTTAAAAAAGCAAATCTTGACCAATTTTTCTTACAAAAATCCTTCCATACTTTTAACAGATCATTTAATAGACTTAATTATTAAATAGTATTATCAGCACCCTATCAAAGTATGTTGTTTTAAGGTCTTCTAGCGTCTATTCTACAATGTCAAGTAAATAAATTTCAAAACATCAACATACATAGATATTCTCGGTCTTAGCATGAGAATGGAATTATGTTGGTGACAACAATAAGTTTTCATTTTACTACAACGAACAAAACTATATAGCCAACGGTATTTGCAACAAAAGCTATGCTACCTCGGCGTATTAGCGTACCAGCTGAGCTACGGCGATCCTGCGATAAAACATTTTATTCAATCACATTTTATTCAATCACAATTCATATCTCGATAAAATTTCTCCATACATGAAGTACATGTAAAAGCGAGGTAACATACTACTATAAAAGAAATAACTGTATAATATCAATACTCACAGAAAACAGAGCAGGCCCCATATACGCATCCATAAAGTCATAATATAAAGACACAATTCGCACCAAACACTGTAAAGCTGCGACTTTCACCTTCAAAGTAAATGAAAGAAAGTGGTGAATCAACGGGGAAAAAATTTTGAAAGCGATAGTAACTAATTAATACATAAAAAAGTCGCGTCACTGTCATCATTGGTACAACGCTCAAATACGCTAGTGCAGGGAATGCAAGAAGTCAGGGTTTTTCACTTCCTTTGGATGTGGAGGAATGCTGGCACATCGTGAACCGAGTAGATGCAAACGACTTGAAAATTAAGAAAATTAGCAAGTAAACATTTGAATCTGCTGGCCACCAGTCACTGCCTCGTGAAATATGACTACAGATACATATCAAAGAATACATATCTGAAGTGAGCCCTTGCTATTGGCATGCCTACTTTTACATGCTTACTACAAAGTAGGCATGCCAATAGGCTTACACATATATTTTTATATACAGACATAATCTGACAAATAGTGGTACGACGATGGCTACGTCTGAGCCACTGAAATTTCAACTTTTTGTGCCATCTACGCACCACGCCAATGTATCGTCAAAGAATTGCGCCAGTCACCTATAGACAATCTGCCTCGCTATCCCTTCTTATAGTTAATTTACTTCGAATCTAACGTCTTATTGCTCATCAATGCAGACACGACAGCATCGAGATCAAGTGTGAAGCATTATAGTCGTTCTAGGATGGACTTAGTACGCCACCACACACCAAAAGCTTGTTAGAATGGAACGGCATATTCAATACAGCCACAAAACGCTAAAACACTTCTACCAATTAGGAGTTGAACTCCCAAATTTGGTTATGATTTTGGTAGCACAAGTAAGTAAAAAGCTTACTTTGCCGAGGGAATCCCTTCAAAAGTTGAAAAACGCCAGAGGCAGCGAGAAATGGAATGTGTGCTTACAGAATACTGTAATGAACAAGCCAACATGTTACTTAGGGGTCCAAGACCATACCTGCATAGGCTTGAACACGCATTTAAGCCTAACATGGGATAAAGATGATTTAGTTCACAGTAGCTACCTCTGCTCAAACAACTACGGTTGTATCCTTAATATCAGTCAATGTTTTTGGTCAACAAGTTTCAGTTACTTAATTTATCACGTCAAAGGGTTTGTCTAAAGTACGGAAGACCAGTTGCAAAAATAGAGAAAACATCGCTACATTTTCAGCATTTCGCCAGACATTCTTCAAAGAACAATCGTCAGAGCAGGTCACAAAGGGAAGGCTAAACTTTGTAACAAACGCATCCAAAGTTGCAGGGGATAAAAGACTACGCGTCTTTGAAACAATCAGCGCCTGCTTATCGCTCCTTTACCTTTAAACAATCACAGGGAGTCAGATTGTTAAGAGCAAAAAAAGGCATCAGAGTAGCAGTGTGTTAAGATCGATAAGATAGACTCTGTAAAACAATGTTGTCCTGAGGGAAGGGGCTTTTCTTGGGGAAGGAGGGGGGAGAAATCTATTAAAAAGCAGTGCCTAAGGAAAGGCTTCATAATCACTGATTAGACAGTGCGCCCTGAACTTCATGTACAGGTTTAACCCTATTTTGCTGGGAGGGGTGATTTTGGGCTTTTCGGAGATTTACCTGTCAGCTCCCGCCCGTATGTTCTAGAGATTTCTACGGACTTTTAATTATGTCTGCCATTAACTAGTGATATTTTGATGTTTCAAGTTTTGGCGGATCCTCCCAAAATAAGCATTTGAAAATGTTTATCATGGCCAAAACTCTACCAAAACGGGAATCGCAAAGGGCCATATTTAGCGTCAGATAGCCCATAAAAAGAAAGGCTTCTTCAATTTAGAATAAAATCATGCTTTTATCTTTTTGTAAAAGGAAATTAATTTCAAAAGTTTACTGTTAGGGAAAACTTAATTTGAAGGCAAAAGTGAAAATGAGACGAAAAGTCACGTGTAGAACAGTAACGACCTTGTTGGACGAGAAAGCTCATATCTAAACAACTGTAGCTAGTATCAATACATATTTTCACCATGTTAGTAAAGAAGGATAATACCAATAGTAGGGCAAGATAGAATAACGTGGGGCTCATCGTTAAGGAGTTACAATGAGGGGGGGGGCTCCAGTCCTGCCGAGCAGAATCAGTTGAAAATATACAGAATAGGATTAAATGGCACACATCTTCCACCATCCAACAAAATATGCAGTCATCAGCACAACAGCACGACGTAATAACGCATTCGATGAATCTTAAAAACTACATAAATCCATAGTGGCATGTGGTAAATAAGGGAGAAAAATGACAAATTGGAAAGGATGATAGAGAAATAAAAAAATATGTCACCAACGGGAAACGAACCCGTGACCCAAGCATTCGCGGTGTGCGCTCTACCAATTGAGATAGGTGATACCCCCAAAAAGAATCTTTCTATATACGGTGACCTTTGGAGGCATTTAAAAAAAACTGCAATCAATAGAGTTTATGTGTTCATCATATCACTATGGAATATGATACAGGGTTGGTGCTCATTGAACCACGTACCCTTTTATCTGTATTTTGCGTTCCTTGACAAACACACGACATAATGTAATGTCTTTCATTCTAAAACAAAAATAAAATATACATCAGCAGATACAGTATTGGATTCTTACTTGAAACTGTAAACCAATAACGAAACTCGAGGTGGTCTTGTTGTATGTATTAATGTAAATATTCGAAAAGTTTGTTGATGGTACAGAATAATAAAACTGCTCGAAATAGCGAATTCATTTTGTACTAAAAAGCT